>JARHVA010004126.1:1385000-1682500 GCA_037957365.1 Torreya grandis
TCTCTAACTATGCTCATAATATCTCACAAATCTTGATAATACTTATTAATAGTCCTTTGAAGCAATTGAGGATAAACCTCCAACTAAACATAGATAATTATATTTTAATGAGCAAGAACACATTAAATACAACTTGTTTAACCTAAAACCATGCTCATAAGAGATATTACACCACCAAATTTGTTCAATCTACCTCATTAGACCACCCTTTCTTTGTCATGTAACACCTACCAAATACTTAATAAGCATTCACCATGATTCCTCTTATGGATAAGTGTCTCCATGAAGCCTAATAGAGAGACCCCATTTCATATAGGCTAAAATAAAGTGAACTTATATGATGCCCACATCTCCTCTCTTACCTATTTGATCATCTTGCACTTATTAAAATGATTGCTTTCATTTATAATCATTTTAGGATTGTCAAACTTCTTTGACTTATTATCATCAACATCCATGATGTTTTTCATCTTCTCAACTCTTGAAATTATCTTTTTATTTGATTCTTTTTCAACTATATCAAGTAATCCATCTTCCTTATTGGGAAAAATCTAATATTCCCTCACTGAATCTAGTCTCCATACCCATTTTTGACCTTTATCATGAACTCTAGAAGATCCATATCTCTTAACATGACTTGAGAATCTAATTACTCCATTTGGATAGAATCTAGCAATGTGACCAATCTTATGTCAATAAAAACAAACAATCTCACTCACACCTTTTGTTTGGTGAAGACTGTAAACTCCCTTTGACCAATTTCTTCTCCTCATACAATCTCTTTCCCTATGACCAAAATTATGACAAAAAAAAATAATGGCCATGAAAATAATTGGGATACCTTATTTCATTTAGATACTTTATTGGTTTCTTCATGTTTCCCTTCTTGTTTGCATCCTTATTAACTTGATATAAATTCTCATGATATTTTTAAAACTTGATCACTTTGACTATGATCTACTCATGCTCAAATTACAAGGAACATAGATTGGTATTTAACAAATAATATTCAACCTCCTTTGATCTCAACCTTCTATTAAAAATCTCTACATGGTTTTTGAAATACTTGATGATCTTCTCATTATATTTCTCAACCTCAACGAAATTGAGTTTGAGTTTATCCAAATATGTTTTGATTTTATTGATTTATTCTTCTCTTTAGCTTAGTATTAACCTTCAATTTACATATCTACTCATTAATTGATTTAATCATATATTTTAAATCTTGATTTTCTTTCCTTATGTGCTTACCTATTTTATGGTTTTAGGATCACCTTCAAGCTGCCTAGCCTTCAACAAAGGACATGCTTTGATACCAATTATTGGAAGAATAGTCATTAAGAGGGGGAGGTTTTTAATACATGTTAATTAATAACTTTAAATTTCATCAATAAAACATTAAAAATTCTCAAGCAATCACATAAACACAAGAAACTAGATAGTTTCAACAAAGCAAGCACAAACACCATAACACATCTCATAGGTGTGAAACCCTAATGGGTAATAAAACCCACTTAAAAACCACTTGGAATAATATCCTATAATAAATTTATAAATTTTATTTTATCAGCAACCCGAAAAGGAGCTCTATCCTCTAGAATTTAACTAGCACAAACTAGACTTTAGCAAGCACCCACTTGCAAGGAGGCTACAACTCCCTAGGTATCCAAGCACCAACCCACCCACCTCTTGAATAATCACCAAATAATAAAATTAATCTGATTAAAACTTTATATTTTTTCATTCTAAAAATTATTATGGATACCGTTAAATATTTCACACACAAATTTGCCTCTCACATAAGCACATAACTGCCCTTGTTCTTCTTCACTCAACTAACCCTCAATTTCTACAACATGGATCGATACGACATGATATAAAACATTATTATCACATTTATAATTTAAAAACATCAATAAAACATCAATTATCATCTTTTATAATATCATGAAGATCTCATAGGTCACTACTCACTATCCTATTGCTGCTCATGTCTTCAATCTTAAGCTCTCTTAGACATCCCTTTCACACATTATCTTTATCAATAGAAAATAAAATATAAACCTGATTGAATAAATTATTATTATGTATCATCATATCATGAACACATTACATATATTTATTTCCATCCTTACCCCTCTATTATAATCCTTTTGATTGATGTTCAATCAAATCCTTTGCATAAGCATGATTAGACAAATAGATTTAATTGCATTGACTTGATACAAGTTACTTAATCATCACCTTAAAAATTATTGTTATACCTTAAGTAAATATTTAAAATAATATTATTATTTTCTTAATGACTTTTAATTTCTCATCAATCATCTCAATGCTTCTCTTCAATCTTCAATTCTCTAACACAAATAGGCCCATTTTGCCTTGTATTTATACTTGAAACTTACTTAAACCCATCATGGTTGGAAAAAATATTTTAAAACTTGTTTTACCCTTGTAATTTTTCATAAAAAACCTTTAATATGTTAAAAAATCATCATATAGGTCGGTCACCATTCATAGAGGCTAAAACCCCATTAGGCCTAATAGAGACCTAATGCAATTAGGTCTTCTTAAGGCACATGTTACACTTAGACCATATTGGACCATATTTAGACACTAATAATTCATGTAACATGTTAAATATGATTAAAATATACCATTTATAACATTAATATATTTACATACTACCTATTGGTTCAATTCACCACTTGAATAATGACATTAGGTCTTCTTGCCATTAACCCTTCACACATAGAAAAAGTCTTCATAGAATATCTAAAGCATACAACCAAATTTTACAAATAAATATGAAAATATTAAATTAATATATCATTAATTATCTCATGGTCATAACCAATTCCATTTTACCTCACCAAACAATGCATGATACCATAAACAAATAACTTTCATAAGCTCACATAGAACAATCTGATTTCTCTAAAACACAATCAAGAATCTTTGACCACCAACACCTACATAGGTAATTTAAAAAACCAAATATTAATGTTTAATATCATATATAATATATATAAAAACATAATATTCTTTTTATTATTTTAAATTGGTCAATATTAGATAGGAACATAAAACTCACTACCCCACAAAAATTTATCAAAGACCCTAAAAATAGTCTTAAAGAATGTTGTATTTAAATCATCAAAGGGAACTTTAATGAATTATATTTCACATTAATATTTTATTTATTACTTATATATCACCATTACACACACACACACACACACACACACACACACACACACACACACACACACACACACACACACAGTTCTAGTGTCAAACATTGGTCTTTCAAATCAATTTGTCAAGCCACTCTCTCATTTTTCTTGCACATCTAGATAGGTCATTTTGCCTTTCATGTTTCAACCTATTAAAGTGAATTTAAATATTTAAGAAATAAAATATATGTTAAATAAATATAAAAATAATATAGATTTCATTATATACCTTTAATCCTATCAAAGAGTCTCAAACTCTTCACTTCATCTTGCATATTTGGAATTATCAAACTATCTCAAGAATCAATCAAGATAAACATGGCTTCCAACACATAGAAAAACATTTTAAATACAAAATAAATATATTAATATAAAATTTAGGACCTTATGGTCATATATAAATTCATTAGTTACCTTCTATCAGAATTCAAACACCTAGAAACACTTCTTCAAAAAGTCCACTTTGTTTTGCCAAAAACTGCCAAAACACAATCAAATTTGGCAAGAAATAAGTTAAATTTTAAATATTTTAATTAATAAATTATAATTTTATGTTTTTATTTAAGTATTATAATAATAAAAAAATTATACCATGCCAAAATTATCAATATTTTGGTCTTTACATGCATTCCTTTACTCACTGGTTTTTCTAGTTTTTACCATAGTCAAAACATTTGAATTTGACCTAAAATAAATGAAATTTTATGAATATTTAAGACATACCACAACTTATAAAATGATATTAATGGAGTATAATATAATTTTTTTTACACTAACTTGATTTGACCAATATGCTTCCTTTTACAAGCATTTCTTTGTTGATTGATCTCTTACGCATACACAGTCATTTGAAATCCAACGTTCATGTTTTTGAACTTCAATGGATATTTCCCAAAGCTTAAAATTGATTATCTATGGCATGTCATAGTATAGTAGAGAAAATTTTTAGGCTTATAACTTGAGCTAGGAAACACTTCAAGATACCAAATTTGCAGGAAAGGATCTTGGCACTAAGAACATCTCCATGAAAACCTTTGACCAAGGTTAACTTTATGAGTACCTAAAATAAATGCACAAAATTCTCATTATATTCATACCTATGTGATGGTTTATGATGATATGATCCTTATTAAGCTATATTATGTATGTTTCTCTCTCTAAATGATCAAATGACAGACTAGAACTTCACCAAGACTTTTATGGATGCCTCACAACCTCTTCTTTGTCTACTGACCTACACATATGCCATATACTCTATAAGCTATCAAACTAACCTCATACCTCCATTATGCCATGCCCTCTCTCTTTTATCTTTATGTCTTTACCTAAAATCACATTAGTCTTCAAAACTGATCTTTATTCATCTTGTCCTTTATCTCAACACTTCTCTGACATACTTAAGCAGCCTCTCTCATGCTCACATACTTCATTGTATACATTAAAGATTATATATATCCATGTCATCATCACCATGCCTCATCATACCTCAATAATAATCAAGGAATATTAAATCATATATACCTAGTATTCATCATATCATTGGATCATAATATCTCATACTTCCTTTTGAGATCAATGCCAGGTTCAAACATATGACATCAATGACAACTTGAGATAGTAACAACATATGTGACAAATATATGGCCATATATCCATTTAGGGCCCTAGACCCATAATTTTTTAGGAACATACCATGGTATTTTGGTATTTTAACCACTTGAATTTCTATAAAATGTTGAATCCTAGGTTTTGATTCAAATTAGATGTGGATGTTTAACATCTTGCCTATCACTTTCACCTCTAATATGTCTAGCTGAACTACTAATTTATATGATTTTATGGGGGATATAATATTTTTTATCATATATGACTATTGTCATCACATTGGTTTAGGATATCTAATATACTAATTAGTTATGAAAAATCTTTAAAAATAATTTGATGGTCAAAAGGAACATGATAACCTCCATCTTATTCTTGTGGATAAGCACATTGGTGTGTGTTGATCTTTATTTTGGTTGGGCTTGTGGGGTTGGATTTTAAGTTAAATATTTTATCAAAATGTCCCACTACTATATTATTTTTTCAAGATCATGAGGGTTAATGTTATCCTTTATTTTCTTCATGTCCTCAACTATGTTTTAACCCCCTTTACTTTGGATTGGTTGGGTTTTGATAGGTGTCTTAGGCTCTCGAGGTCTTAGAGGTGGAGGAACATTCATAGTGTGTTGGTTTGGTGGGGTTACACCATTATTTGGGGTGGGGGTTGAGGTAATAAGGTTTTTGTTAATACCTACTCCCAAGGGCATAATTACTCCTTTAGAATTGCTAAAATGTTTGTGCCTCACTAATACCTTATTCTAGCTTGTTTTCTTTTTGGTTAGGTAAATCTAAGGTTTCAAATACCATAATAGTAATAGGGGATTTACTTGAGTTGGTGGATTGTAGATGATTTGTAAGTACCTCATATTATTCCATTTATTTTTGTAAGATCATGAAAGTATAACCCAACTCCATGCAATCCATCTCTCCATATGATGTTATGGTGTGCACTCAATACCAGTTCGGTAAGTCTATATTTAAGATAGTAATCTTAGGGAGCCTATTAGGTGAATTTTGTGGGGGGTTGTGAGGGTATTTTTATATCATGTTTATCATTTGATACATGAAATTATTATTAGATATTTCTACATGAGAGTTTCTCATCTGTCTTTGCATCCCTAGGAAGTTATTAATGAGCTTTTATACCATTCATTAAATGACATCTAGCTCATTTTTTATGGAATATTGAGGCATGATATGGGTGTTTTTACTGATGGATAACATTAATATATGTTGATTCTAAGGAGTTAGATATAAACCCCATGTGTTTATTAAACCTAGTGGTTGGTTTGTGGGGATGACCCAGTGGGAGTTGATGCATTGCAAGGAGTGGTTGGGGCATATGTGTATTCTAGTTAATGTTAGGTAATAATTTCAATGCAAGCATTTGTTTAACATTCTGGGAATAGTTTTCATGGTGTAACCATGAGGAAAAAAAATTCCTATCCACTTTGATGACCCTTGTATATGCTAAGGATAGGTCTATTATATCTACATCTCTTCTTAGGAAAATGGTTTTCTAATGGTCTAGGTCATTATTGTACATATCAAGTGCTAGATAAGTATTGGGTTAGTAAAGCATGGTTACCTGGATATACATCTTTTGGAACCTAGTATTTAAATTTATAATGGGCTCATTGGGATCCCTTTTGATATAATTGAACTGATAGTACAAGATGATAGGGTCTATTACTTGACCAAATTGGGAAAGGAAAGTAGAAATAAAGTGGTCCCAACTTGGTATAGAATATTCAAGAAGGTTTAAGAAAAAATTATAGGTAGAGTCCATTAGAGTAAAATGGAATAAACTACATTCTACATCTTGATATTCTACATTCAAGAGTATCAAGGTAGTCTTATAGGAGGTTATATGTTCCTCCATGATTATTCCTAAACTAGGGGTGAAATGAGGAAGATAACTCTTAGGGTTCATAGGTATATAATGGATGACTCTCAAGAAATTAATGGTTGAGATAGATAACCAAGACATCTTTATATGTATGTTTAGGATAGGTTATAGAGAGGAGTTGATAGGAATCATGGCATGTCTAGGTTGATTGGACCTAGTTTTTCAATGAAAAGTAGGGTAAATTACAAATCTACCTTGGTGGGACCTATCCCTAGTAATATTTGAACTAGTATCTACAATTATGTATATTAAAACAATGGTTATCATGTTGTTACTATCAAACCTAACTCAACATATTCATAAAATTAGCTCAACATGACCTCACTGGGGAGATTCTGAGGGAACTAAGAGTATGCCATCAATGTGAATGCCTACCAGATATTAATAATAGAGGTTTATTATCAAAAGCACATAAACACTATATGAAAAATTTTAGTTAGGCACATAAATTATCAAAACTTACCACAATAGAAATTAAAGGAATCACACAAATAATATAATAACCAAACACATAATAATCATAACAAATATAAAGTGAAAATGTATTAATATAATTAACCTAGCACTGTTGATCGTTTAAACATTAACATGAAAGAAAATTGAACATAAAAGAGACCTTTTTATAGAAATATAAATTATATTCATTAAAAGAGTGAAAAAATACTAAAATAATTGATCTAGGTGCTATTATAGTCTAGAGTGAAGAAGCAAATGTAGGTGAAATCATGGTGATACTCCAACAACACTTTCAAGAAATTTTTAGTCAACCCTTAAAATATAATGTGACTCTTTTATAAATGAGTGGCCACTCATTTTATTTACACCAACAACTATCCCATATTGGACCATCATGGCCACTCATTGTAGTTACACTCATATTTTAAAAAATGAACCAAAATAAATCCTAGGAAACTTGAAACAAATATGTAGGCCACCACTAATAAACATGAGAAGGTAGCTAAGAAAGATATAATCCCAACTAATTTAACCAAGCACTCATAACATCCAACATGGATATCATGAGGTTGAAATTTTTATCTATCTTGGCCAAGTTCATGCGAGGATCCCTAAGGATGACCTCTTCCTAGGCCACCACTCTTCAAGAAATTTGGAAAGATACTTTTATTAAGGCTTGGATTCTAGAGACTTAGTTTATAGTTGTAGTAGACTGAGTTAATATGCCAATTCACCTTGGCCATTTTTTACCTCATAACCTAGTTAAATTGACCCAAGTGGACTCTAAATTCCACTTATTCAAGTATATTTCCATTTGGGTGGAATAACATAGACATATTGACCTCCTTGAAGTAGGTTAATATCTTCTTGTCACCCTTTTATAAGGTTTTTGTTACAATACAAATCAAAGCTAACCACTCTTCCATTACCACTCTCATGTTATTAACATGAGTTTAGTACAACCTAAAATATAAGGTTGGTATTAGTTTAAGATCCAAAAACTTCCCCTTATTGACCATTACCTATATCTTCTAGCATTTCCCATTGATTTCCATGATCCTCCCTAGGTAGGCCTGTGTACATTGTATAATTACATCAGTCTCAACCTAAGTCCCCACTATTTTATGAAATATTGAGAAACTCAATAAGAAGGCATCCTTAACCTAATCTATTAGTCCAACTAGTAATTCACTATTCACTTGGGCCTCGAGATTCTAGACTTGGCTCTACATGCCTTCGAGGAGTTTTTTGGACATGCCATGGTTGTATCTATTGATGAATAGTGGGTCCTTGGCCATATTATCTTCCTTAGTATTAGTCATCACATTAATGATGGAAAATATATTTTTATGGGTCTACCATATCACTAGGTTCTCATAGATGAATATCTATGTGAATGTTCTTTTTATGCTCTCAAACACTCTGTCAAAACTCCATTACACATTCAAGTCACCTTAGGCATCCATCTATGGTACATGTAACTCCAATACCATCTCTTAGGTTGTTAGGGGTGTATGTGGTGTGGTTGAAATGGTGGTGAAGGGTGGAGGATGAGGTGTACTGGAGATGGAGGAAGTGGAAGGATTAAAATAGGAAAGGGTTGGAGGTGAAGGGGGTATGGGAGAGAAAGGAGGGAGAATGAAAGGGGATGACCATGGGAATATTTGAACTTGTTATTATTCCTAGATGATGTTCAAATGAGGTGTATTTTTCCTAGGAATGAATTATGGAACAATAGGTATGTGATAGGTTGATTCAATACAAAGCATTGGGGCCTTAGGTAAGAGAGAGAGGGTGTTGGATATCCAATCATCAATATAATTATACTAGAGATAGAAGAATCACCTAAACTTATGGAGGACATGAAACCAGAACTAAAGTCCTTCAAGCTAAATCTAAAGGGTGTGTATCCTTTTGTTTCTTCTTTAGTATCTTTCTTAGTTTAGCTCTAGGTACTATGGTGGATAGTCCAATTATGATGATGTGGGTTGTAAGGGTTGATGGTGGAGGAATTTAATCCATGGAAGGCATCACTATGCTAATTGGAGTGGGGATCAAGTGGGTATTTTTTAGAGGTGTTAGGTTATCAAAGGCTCTAGTCACATTTGTTGTTGAGGGCATGCCTAAGGGAGACACTAGGAGGACTCTAAGCTGTGAGATGGGAATATTAGAAGGGAACTGAGGATGCTCAGAAGGATCAAGTATAAGGGTGGTTTATAAAAATATGGAGTGGAAACAAAGGGAAACAAATGGGTATATGGAGGAAAACTAGTGGGCCTTAGAATAGGGAGTTAGAACATGACTAGATTAATGGGTAGAATGGAAATATGAGGAGATTAAGGAATGAGTAGATGAAAATATATGGTTGCCTATATATTTCCTCATTTATGGCTTGATCTTGAGCTATCGATCTATGAAATATTAGAGGTTGTAATGTTAATAGTTGAGTGGGTTACACTTGGGCTACCTATCATCATGTAATTCAGGTTCATCTCTATCAATGCTTGGTCATTATTAATGTTGGAGGAGACACAAGTAGAGCTTGAGGAGCCATTAAATGAGGTAGAGGTGGAGTGTGAGGAATAACTATAGGAGGTAGATTAGACACTTGAGGAGTTGGGGTCCTTGGTAGAAGTGGCCTAGGAGTTATGTCTAGGGATTGAGGAGGAAAAGCTAGTAGGATGCCCTAAAATATTCTTTGATAGATGGCTAGACATATTAGACTTGGGTCCTCCATAGACTATGATGGAGCTAGAGGGGTTGTAGAGGGGATTTCTTGAGCCTTATTACCTTTATTCTTCTTATTAGATGCTATCCAGGATAACATCTCTTGGTCATTAGTTTATACACATATTATTTTCAACTTTTATCAAATATTGATGCTTTACATCTTGAAAGAACCCATTAAGACTCAATCTCTCTGAGTGCATACCATAAAGGGTGCACTAGGAAAGGGGTAGGTATACATTTAGTGCTTTTTAGGATTATTGTCCTTTATTGCTACATTATTACTAGTCCAACTAGCTCTTAAAACCATTCCCTAAGCTATTACCCCTCCCTTGAACACTCATCAAGTCATTTTACTCTTTCCATTCTCCTTTTCTTGCCTTAATTCCCTTTTGGACTATCATTTTTACTAGGTAAACCATGGATAACCCTCTACATTTTATGGGTATTTTTCACTTTTTGGGTTTGTTTGCCTTTCAACCAATTTAGCTCAAACCAAGTGAATTATCCTAAAAAACATACAGGGTCAACCATGGCTAACCCTATACAACTAATTTTTTTAGGAATATTTAGGTAAAGATCTACCTATATATACAAGATCATTTCATCATTGTTTAGGATATGTAATCAAGACTTATTATTCACTCATGCTTATTCACAATCTACTCTTCCACCATTCTACTCGAGGAGTCTTATCTTAGGGTTTATAATTAGATAATCTAGTCTTGTGGATAAGTATTGGATTCTTTAGCCTTTCTTAGTTATCCTTAAAAACCATAAAAAATTCTTGTAAATACCCTTTGGCCAAGGAAAAGATTGAATCTTGATGGGTTCACATTTAGGTAATTATATTCTAACATTGTTCTCCTCTCTTTAGTAGATAGAAGTACCATAAGTATTGGTTCAAATAATAGTACTCTTCATATTCCATATATTAGGTTCTTACTCATACTTAGCTTAATTGAGATTCTCTTATACATGTTTTGATTACTTTATGAACCCTTTTATTGTGCCACAAGCTTTAGTGTGCACTAGATTAAATTTAATTTCTTTTTTATTAGCATAGGTGAAATAACATAAAACTCTTTTAGGGATATTTCATGATTGTGTTATATTATGTGCTTTGGAACCCTGCCTCACATGGTGTATTATGACAAGTTATCCCCTAATTGGGTCTTGTAGATCCCCATATTAGTCATGTTCTCACTTAAATAAATTTATTCCCAATCAAAAATGTAGGTATGTTCTATCTTCTCTGAGCCAAGATCGATTTATAAATAAGATGCATTTTTGATTGCATATAATTTTGAACATTAAAATAGAGCTCATCATTATCCTTGGCTTGATGGTCATAGTTGATATCGATATGAGTTGAATATTACACCAAATGGGTTTGAATCACACCTTTATGGTCCTACTACTGAATCATGTATTTTGTGAGGCTAAAGGAGTCTCGACCGACCACCATATTTTTTGTAGAGGTTAAGTTCATATATATGGCCTTTTATGGTGATCAAGAGCAAATAAAACACCCTCTACTAATGTTGTATTTAGATGTCAAATATGTCATTCATTAGTTGATAGGTAATCTCCTATATTACTAAGCATTTAGGCACATAATGTGGTAGGTGTAAGGGGTATTAGAGGAAGCCCATGACTTGGAGCATTATGTAATTTTTATATGGATAGTACCCCATAATAGTTGTTATGGAGTCCTAGATTATCATTGAGAGCTGGGGCATGGGAGCTTCATTAAATGCGTATTACACCATTGATTAGAAGTGATCATATAAGTCTTAGACATGTTAGTGGAACTAGTAGCTATAAATATTATATAAGACCATGTGGATAGTTGGGCTATTATGAACCCATATAGGAAAGGCTACTAGATTAAATGGAATCATCCCATAAATGGCCTTAAAAAGGTATCTCATCATATAGATGTTTGCCCCATTTCAAGTGTCCTTAATGGTGTGGACTAATTTGAATTTAATCAAGCCTATAATGTTTGGGATGTTAGAACAAGTCAAGATCATGTGTATAAGGGGTACCTATTCCTCATTGACATGTTGGCAGTCCAAGTCCCCAAATAGCTAGTTTAGTAGGATCATGACTACTCTAACCTCCTCTTGAAAGGTGTAGATAGTGTAGGAATTGATATTTTATTTATTGACCCACTTAGAGTTGGGGTTTTTGGTCTAGTCATCAAGGATGTCATAGATCTGGTGATTGTTCATCCAAATTGACACTTCTAATTCATCATAAAATTTCTAATTCATCATATGAGAATGAGAAGTTTAAAAGGGAGTAGTATGACTTGAATGCATATATATATATATATATATATATATATATATATATATATATATATATATGATATGTATGTATGTATGTGTATATATATGTGTGTGTGTGTGTTTGTGTGTGTGTATATGTATGTATATATATGTATATATATGTATGTATATATATATATATGTATATATGTGTGTGTGTGTATATATATATATGTGTGTGTGTGTATATATATATATGTATATATATATATGTATATATATATATGTATATATATATATATATATATATATGTATATATATATATATGTATATATATATGTATATATATATGTATATATATGTATATATATATATATATGTATATATATATATATGTATATATATATATATATGTATATATATATATATATGTATGTATGTATATATTCACAATTTGGTGTTAAGAAGTCAGTGAACACACCCAATCATTAACAACATCTTTCACATATATAGCCTTGTACAAGATGTTTCCTAGTTGGACATTATAAGGACATGTCTCTAGTTTGGCCATGACCCTATGAAGTCCACACCTTTTTTAGGACTGAAGGGCATCCACATACTCAACTAGTTGATCATTGCCATGAGTAAAATGCCTAGGGACCTTCTTAATTAATTTTAATATATTATTGTAATGTTTTTACTTGGTTAAAATAGTAGGGAAATTGATGTCCTGGTACTTGATATGAACCTTTGGGTTTGAGGATGTAGTGGCCATTAGAGTAGGACAAAGGGTAAATTATTAGTCTTTAAGCATTAAAGGTATGAGATATAGGGGTTATATATAAATTTGAAAGCAAGGAGTTTGATATTTATTCTAAGGAAACAATGGTAACTATTAATGGTCCTCCTTTGGGATTTATAAGTATATGCACACATCTCTCATCATTAATGGCATTTGGTAGCTCACTTTCTATAAATTTGAAATTGTGTTGATGGAGGGGTTTTATCCATTTATTTATAAATCTATGATTGAATTTAGAACCCATGATCATCTGACACTAATCAAATATATCAATAGCGATGGGTTATTTTCAAAACTATCCATTCAAGTCCATATTCTCATTCTATTGATTCCTAATATGTGGTAGGCACATAGTCACATCTCTTAGAGGCCCCTCACCCAATTCTTTCTTTCTAACACATGCCATCCATCTATTGGTATTCCCATTAATAGTTAACACCTAGGCAAGGTTTTTTAATCCATGTAATTTCCAAGGTTGTGTGAAGTGTCACCTGGGGACACATAGCACATATTAATTGGCTATGGCTAATTAGTTTTACTTAATTTTGAGTTTCCTAGGTCATAATAGGTAATTATTTTATCTAAATCCAAATGACTAGGAGAGATCCCATTAGTCCAAGCTCTCCCAGGCTTTGACATATCTGATAAGTCTATGGGACTAGCCTTTCTGACTCTAGATGATGTGGTAACTTCCCATTAGGTCTAGCTTTATTAGGATCTAACATATCTAATAGGTCCAAGGGATTAGCCTTTTATACTATAGATGACATGGCAACTTCCCATTAGGTTGGGCTCTCCCAAGATCTAAAAATTATGACAAGTTTAGGGGATTGGTAAATCTAATTCCAAATGACCTAGAAACTCCCCATTGGGTTAGGATCTCTTAGGATCTAACATCTATGATAGGTTAGGAGGACTAGCAACTCTAACACTAAATGAAATGGAAAATCCCCATTAGGATAAGTTGTGACATCTATAATAGGTTTAAGGGATTAACCTTTATAACTGCAAATGATGTGGTAGCTTCTCATTAGGCTATGTTATTTCAAGCTTTGACATGCCTAATAGGTCTAGGGTACTAGCCTATCTAACTTTAAATAACATGGTGAGCTCCCATTAGGATAGGCTATGCGAGGTTCACAAAATGATGAAGTAAGAAAGACAAAAAATAGAATAATTCATTAAAGATTACCCATCAGACATGGAGGACTCAATGTGACATGAATGATAACAAAAAAAATTTCTAGGAAGGGAACTATACTCCCAAAACATCTATTTGTGAAAATCAACCTCAAATTTTAGTGCCATGAGATGCCAAAAAACCACTGCCTAGTTATTTTTAGAAAAATTGAAAAAAGGGTTTTATTACTACTTGAATAAAATCAAGGTGATGTATATTCTGAAGTTTTGATCATGCATCACCATTGAGAAAAAAATGAATAAATCTAAATAACTATTTTATTAAATTATAAGAGGGATACCCCATTTTGGAGAAAAGGGGGCATGTTGGCCACAACACACATGTTGATAGAAGACTTCATAACTACCTAGTTGTATATTTTATTTCTTTTAACTTATTTCCTCATGACATGACATCTATCATGTGCCTCTCCTATGCCTATCATTTATCTCATTATCATTCTCTTCTATATATATATATATATATGCCTAATTTTTTCATTGTAATGGATCTTCCACTTGAGTATGGTGAAGCCATACTCCTTTTGTAATCCATTGAAACAATAGATAAACTAGTTTTACAATCTCTTATGATTGTATTCTAGTGTTTGTACATGAATGATTGATATTGTCTAGTGTTGATTTAGTTGTCCATGACATGTTGTCCCATTATCTCACCTATATAAATTTTGAACTCATTCTTGTACATTATATAAAATGTTTAAGTAGTATTTTGAAGGTTTAGTGAGGAAATATTTATTAGTGTCCCTTAGACCTCTTGGAAATTAGCCCTCCTTGCCTAATCATTATCTAAAACCCTTATATTGAAATAATAATGTGAGGAGTAAATTAAGAGTAGTGTATGAAAATTTTAGTCATATGTTCATTGTGAATTTAAATATGTGTGTTAGAGGTCAAAAAATTAGTGCATCATTTCCCTACTCTAGTTTGTTTTTAGTTCACTCCCCATTTTCACTTTCAAGTTAGTAGGTTTAGTGATAGTTATTAAGTGATGAATCAAGGGAGTTATCACTATATAGAGGTTAAATCCACTCTTTGGGTCACTTAAAACCTAGTATTTTTCCCATGCTATAACTTAAGTGAGTAGTATTGAACAACCTCCTCAAGGGTGCAACTTTTGATTATAACAATTTTATCACACCTGATTACAATATTTCATCCATTGAAGAGTTCTTAATGCTTCTCTTCAATAAATAAACCTTTAAATGCATGAACACAAGTGTAAATGGTGACTCTAGGTGAATCTAAACTAGTATAAATATCACAAGTGTTTGAAAATGATAAATGTGGTATGTATTATCATCACTATTTTAGTCAAAATGCATACTCTATGCCTTCATATTCTTCATATAAGGTTGATTTTATTCATGTCTTCACCCCAAGTGGATCTCAAATAGTAGTATGTCAACCTCCCCAAGGATATTATCATACATATATGCCCTCTCCTAATCCAACTCAACTTCTTTGGTAGCCTAATTATGCCTTGAGTCAACCTTGTCAAAGATAGGATAATCTTATTCAATCCCTAAAAGATATTATATTAGAATATGAAATGCAAATGAGGGATTGATAGAGAAAAATATCTTGGCATATTTATCCCTATACTTTTTAATCAAAGTGATATCATTCAAAAAGAAATATTTTTTAATATTTGGTCAAGAATATGTGGGAAAGTATTGAGAAAGAAAACTAACATTTGCTAATTGATGAAGTATTAGAAATAAGATGAATGATTCAATATACTAAGAATATATTAGTACTTGAAGAGAGGAGAAAATGAAATAAATTTAGTATTTTATGCCTTATCCTAATCAAATTCAATTGTATTTTTTCTCAAAATCCAACCCAAATTGTACTATGTTATCAAGAAGGCCCATTGTTATGTAATCTTCACCCACTCTTCCTCAAGAGCCTAAAGTACTTCCATCATGGAGATATTTTTGGACTAAGACATTGATTATATCATTCTTACTATTAATAAAAAAACCTTTTCACATGACTATTCAAATTCAATAAAAATATAAGTGTATGGATATCAAGTCAAGAGATATCTCAAGTTCCTCAAGTTCATCACCTGCCCTTCAAGTTGCACCCATCCATGAAGTTCAAGATTCATCAAAGTTTGATAGATCAATTGAAGAGTCCATTTTCCATCCCTTCAATAAAATTATAATAAACCTATCACTCCTAAAGGCCTAAGCTGGAAGTACAATCTATCAAGTTTTAAGTAAGCTAATTAGGTCTCTTTCCCTCCCACCCTCTCCTTTTGTGAAGGAGAACCTACTGCATTGAGGGGAAAAAATTAATTTTTAGTTGGAAAAGAGAGTTTGTTAAGAGAGTAAGGTTAGGTGGTAGTCTTTGAAATTCTTGAGGAGGATAAAACTATAAATGGATCTCAATAGGGCTTTGAAGAGAGTTATTCTATTGTATATGATGGATAGATCTTTCTTGGTAGTCCCCTTTGTCATGAAGAAATCAAATCAATATTCAAGGATACAGAGGAAGATATTCTTAATGGAGGGGTGGAAGATAACATGAAAAAAACCTCTAATAAAATTTATTCCATTGAAAAAGGTGAAAATGAATATCCTCATTAGGTATGGTAGTAGTTATACCATAGTTTCATGAAAGAAGTTGACTTGCTTGGCAAGCATGTGATCTTTCTAGAACATGAAGTTGAACTCCAACATGAAACTGCATAAGTTACAAACCATATAGAATAATAAAAATCAAATTTCGATCAATAAAAACATGATGAACTAGTCCTTTGATTGGAAAATGAACTTCCATTTTTCATGGAATAAGAAGAAGACAAATCTAGCTATCATAGATTGAGTATTGATGAATGAAAGTATGATCATGTAGTAGTTTATCAAGTTATAGATGAACATGAAGTGAGTATTCATGAATAAAATTTATTCCTTAACCTTTATGAGACTCATGGGTAAGATATGGAGCCTAAATTAGACAAATTATAGACACCTAAAACTGGCTGCTAATAACCTCCAATCAAGCTTTTGGCTAGTTTTCACAAATGCACAATTTGGCCTAAAAACACTAAAATACTCTAAATGATGTGAAACTAACATATTAAAGTGGTGATTTTGGCCAAGATATCACTAAATGGGGTAATTAAATCTATGGCCCAGCTAACTTTGATCAGTTCATTTTGAGTTAAAATACCAAATTTACACCTAGGTGCTCTGGATTTTTTTTTTATCAAATCTTTTACACAAGACTTGTGACTTTGTTATTTATTTTTAGTATAATACTAAATGGTAATATTATTCCAATGTATATAATTTCACCTTTTGATTCCAATCTATTAAAATTTTAGACCAATAACAAGACATTCTGATCAATTTAGGTAATTTGAGCACAAAGTGTTTAATCATGCTTAAGAGATAATTAACCTAAATCAAGGCCTAATTAATAAATCCATGGAAACTTATTGAATAATTATTTTTATAAATAAATATTGAATATATACATCATAAAGTGACCTCATTTCTTAGGAAGACATCCCTAGGCCATAAATGCCACAAATATAAGGATTCATGCCTCCCATGCCTCTTAATTGCCCCTTATTCTAATGCTATGATGACGATAATTACAAACATAATTACAAAAATTGAATTAATCCTCAACCACACATCTCAATATTGAGATGGACAGTTTATATTTATTCTATCCAAATCCAAAAATCTATAAATAGGAGGCCTCACAACATCATTTCTAAGCTTTTTTGATGAAAAGTTATAATGCCAAATTGGTTCCAAAAGCTTCAAGAAACTAGTTTTACCATGCCAAATTGATTCCAAACCAAGCCAATCCACAAGAAAAAGGTACTAAGGAGAGATTTATGTTATAAATCTTCCATTTCCAATGACTTCATGAGCACAAGCTGATCAAGCCACCATAACAAGCATTTTGGAGCATATAACGAAGGTAAAAGAGTTTTCTTTTGCATTTTAGTTGTGTGTTTCATTCGTGATTGTTAAATAATCTCTCCCTATTGTCTAGGACTAGAGATGGTATGCTATTAGTGTGTTTATTTCATCTTTTTTTCATTTTGGAACTAACACTATACTAACCATCCTCTCTTAAGTCAAATTCCTAGATCACATAATGGTACACCCAATGGAACTAGATGCATCATACACATGAAGAATACCATTTTACAACTTTAAAACATTTATTTGAGCCTTTAAAGCTCTTAAAAATGGATTTTATAAATTTATTTTTCCATTTTTGGCTGCCATGATTTTTACACAGTAATCAAAATCAGTAGGAAATACCAACATCGATCACTGATCAGCTGACGTTGGTCAGTATAACTAACATCAAATAGATCTTGGTAGCTGAGTAACTGACATCAGTCGTATTAACCAACGTCGATCATTTTATTTTTAAAAAAATACCAACTCGAGACCTTTTTTTTCAAAGCTTGTCATTTCAAGCAAAAGAGGGCTTCAAAGCTAAAGTATATGCTAATAATTTTATTGTAGGACCAAGTGGGATATTTGCTCAAAACATGTTTAAATCACATTTGAATCCTTAAAAATTGATTAGAAACCTTGTTTTGGTGTTTAAAGGATTTAGATGATTTGGTGATTTTTTTTCAAAGTTTGCAACTAAGACCAAGGGGTCAAATGAGCACCACCAAACATTTCATATGGGTTTTAAAATTGAACACACTTGTCCATTTTTGTTTGTAATAGTTGTTTAGTTAGTTTTTTGTTTTAAAAAAATAGGAATGTTGCATGTATGTTCTTCCATTTGTCCCCTATAGGGAACCCTTGGAATCAAAATCGCCATTCCTATTGCAAGTAGCCTAGTCCAAGGCTTAGAAAGAAATTCATGTAAAGCACTCCCCAAAAACTCATCAAAGTTTGGGTGACCTTGAAAATGACCCTAAATTCTTTCTAATCTCATGATTTATTTATTTTTTTATGCATCTTGGCTTGAGAGGGGGACTTTGTCACCTCCCATAAGTTCTTTAGGGAAGCTTTGACCTTAGGTTTCATCTCCTAAAATTGACTTCATTTGGGTCCTTTAGAGTTACATATGGGACATAGTGGCACTGTGGACATCACACTACACTGAGTCAAAAATAGGATGTAGTGGTTTCAAAAAGGACTAGACATTTTTGAAATAATCCAAGTGATATGGACCCAAAATCCATGCTTTTCTTTTACATTGTTTGGCATTAAAGTCATTGTGTAATTGATTCACCTAGATCATTCAGAAACTTGTTAGATTTTAGACAAATCCCCACTTGCTATAGAAGTATTATTGGTACAAGTTTCACCTCAATATCTATATTGTAGTACTATCATTTGAGAGAAGGGGGGTATAAAAACCCTACTATATAATGCACATTTACTTTTGGATGAACACCTAAAATTGTCTGAAATGACATATATTTATGGATTCCAATAATACCAAGCAACCTTGTCAATTTAGGATCTAAGGGTGATTAATTAGTTAGTCTTATCCTATATTAAAGTCTTGTTTGGTACTAAAACTTGGTGTAAACAAACAATCCCAAACCAAACACATAGTCCAAATTTTCCTTTGAACAAAGAGGCATTATGTTGCCCAAATGAGATCATCAATTTTCCTTGTTTAAAATTTCATCATAAGCTTGAGATTCATATCATCCACTTTGGAATATTTATGTTTCCCAATTGAGTCTAAACCTTTACGAAAGTTGTTTAAGTCCTTCACTTATAATTTAAATTTGAAATTACACCATTACAAGTTCATAGGGTTGATGTGTTAAGTGGGTTCACCATTAGTACTAAACTTGAGGGAACTTAGGTTTAATTTACAATCTATGTTGAAGGTTATTTAAGACTCATAATTAGTATCATCACTTAATAGACTGAATACATTTTGTGCTAAACACTTGCACTTTAATTCTATGCACCATGGCATTTTAAGTCAAGAAAGGTAGTGTTATGTTGTCAAAATTGTGTAAAAATGTCTTTGCCTTAAAGAGTCTTTGAAACAAATTTTTTTATCACACATTTTGGATAGCAGAGCATCGTTACACTACCCAAAACATTTCAAACTTTGTTTGATAGAACCTTTTACATAGAATTCCAAATTTATTCCTACATTTTTAGACCAATCCTAGTGTACCTTTTATGATCCTTTGTCTAAAACATAGTTATACCACTCATTTTTGTCTAGCCTATTTGTTAAAAGAACCAAGTTTTATACCATTATTTATGAGAAAATAAACTATTGCTAAAGTGCCTTTTGTTTCATACCTTATACCTAGTTGATCAAGTTCATGACCAAGAATCAAATGCCTAGTGTTTTTTAGAAGTGTTTCAAATCTGTTAGATTAAAAATCTCATCTATTTTCAAAATTATAGATTTTGACATCATTTGTCCAAGAGTCCTAGTACATGCCTTGTTTGAGCCTAGCTTTTGACACCATATTTGGCCAAAAGACCTAGGAACTTTTAAATTCCTACATTAGACTAATTTGAAACACTTTGACCTTAGAGTTTGGAATTTTGATTTTTGGTCATTTACTTGCTTGCTTCTATGTGAAAAATGAAATTTTATATACTTTAAGCTTCCTCAAAAATCTTTGCATAAACCTTTTTGATCCTTTTGACAAGTCTAGACCAGGTTGAGGCATCATTTGTTTTAGATTTTGTCATATTTAAAGTTTGTATAACTCTTTGACCTTTTATCCCTGATTGAATATGGATCCTAACAAGCATTCCTACACTCATATTGGAATCATGTACAATCTAGGGATTAGTAATGTAATTACATAGGAAGAAATGGTGCAAGACCCCTACATGGATAATATTGCTTATGAGATAGATTCTTATCCCTCTTATAATACTCAATTAGGGGCCCAAATCCAAGATCCATTAGCTAACTACCTATTTAATACACCACCTTATTTAGAATAAGACTAAGAACAAACAATGTAATACCTAGCTATAATTCCAATAGTGGATGAGCTAGTTCTTCAATAGTCATATTATACTAATACATTTTCCATGTATGATCCATTTTTGTTTGAGTGACATTTGTTAGAGAACAAATATGAGATTTTGGTTAGAGACATAGAGGTAGGGGCCAAGTTTTTGGTAGAATTTCCACATGAAAATTTACCAAGTCTAGTAAGAGTGTCCCACAATATCATTTACGATCAATAGGCTTCTTCTATCAATCCTATGGCTTTAGTCTAAAAAACATATCAAGACCCTAATATATCTAATAGAGGAAAAAACATCATGGAAGATCACTTTAACCAAATGAAAATATCATACCAAACATACCTAAATTTAACATGTGATTTCAATCAGATGAACATGGTAAGTAAGCCTCTCATTGACCTAGTGCCTTCAATAGGAGTGTTGATATAATTAACTGGACAAGAGAATATAAGTTCTGACCCATTCATACAAACCACTTTGATAGATAACTTGATCATATACCAATTATTGAAGAAGTGTCTTCATCCTCTACGCTGAATAATGAGCCAAATGTAGTGGACAATTTGTAAATAATGTCCAATCTTGATCAAAAGGGTACTAACACACAAATAATTAGCCAACAACATGTGCCTATAATTAATCCCATGATTAAATAATCATACCAAGGAATAGGAGTTTTTGCACCTCAAACAACTACTTCCTCAAGTGTATAACCTATAATATTAGATAATCAAACAATGGATAAGGTTACACCTCAATGATAGAATGTGATGAATCCTACTACCCCTCAACAAGTACTGAGTGGTATTCCATAATAGCAGACATAATCTAGTGTATCAATGTAATAGAGGATGAATATGTTTCCACCTCAATCAGGGGAAACTAATGTTCTTCCTCACCAGGTAAAGGCAAACATACCTTTTTAGTTTTAGACTAATATGTTAGTTCAAAACCAAGAAATGGCTATTCAACAACATGTAAATATTAGTCAATGATAGATGCCAAATCTCCAATCTATTTTCACTTCTTCATAGGGATTCATGCAACAAAGAGGTCCCCATATATCTCAAGTACCTATTGGACAAGCGATGGTTCAAAATGAACCATAATTTTAGAGGTAAGGTCTTGGTCCACAAGTTCCCACTCAAAAACAAGGTTTGATTAGTCGATAACATGTCCCTTTTCAATCACAATAGGCACAATATAGTTATATCCCTTTATCCCAACCATAAAATCCTCCAAGTCAAACCTTTATCACCAACCCAAACCAAAATATTTCACAGTTAAATGTGCAATTTTAAGTACATCTCAATCCACATATGTATTTTCCTAATCCATTCCCCAACCAATCCAATACACCTTAATAGGTGTCACCATCATATCCTGCTCAAAGTATCCCACTTGTGACCTCTCGGCTATCCACCCAAACCAATCCTCTCATTCAAACCAATATCCCTTCTAGTTTTCTATTTCAAGAATTACAATAGATGAAGGATGTGATTATTGCCATTCAAGGGAGGAAGTAAACTAAAAAGTTAAAATTAGATGATGTGTGTTCCTATCCATTCAACATGGAGTATTTTCACATACCATTTCCTCTAAGATAATAACTACCCAAATTTGACAAATACAAAGAGAAAGGTGACCCTAAGTCTCATTTGATCGAATTGTTTGTCGCATATTAACCAGTGGCATATAACAACATATACATTTTGATTTTGTTTACAAAAATCTTGGATAGACAAGCCTTGGAGTGGTTTTTATAGTTTTTTAAGAGTTCAGTGATGGACTTTGATGATCTTTTTGATAAATTTTTGCAACACTTTTCCTATAATCTCAAACATTAGATTTCATTCATGGACCTGACATAAGTAAAGCAAAAATATGGGGAAAGTTTTATAAGTTAATTACAATGATGGAGAGCCCTTGCAACCCATTTACCCATAGTTTATTAGATAAACAATTAGCCACTGTGTTTACTAAAAATTTGCATAGTGAGATAGCCTATCATCTAGAACTACAATATGTACATACATTTAAAGAGATCATTGATAAAGGTTTTTTGATCGAGAGGGTACTCAAAAATAAGGAAATTATCAAGCTTAATTGAACTAATCAAAATCAAGGTACCAATTAGGAACACAACCAATATCAACATCCTAATCAAATGCAAGCATCACAACTGACACAGGCCAATAACGAAGAAAAATCAAGGTAATTCAACCATAATAGGAATGTTATGGGAAATGGAGTAAATAAATCATGTCATGTGTAAATAATTCAAACCTCATCAACACTAAATTTTTAGTTTACTCCTACCTATAAACCTCTCCAACTAATGCCACAAGCATAACAACTAAAAACTACACAACAAATACAACAACATTTACCATTGCAAACCCCTCCTCCTAAGAGAATAATGCCTGCATGTCATGTCTTTAGTGACTTAGGAGAGCCCATTGAATCTATATTTTGTAATCTTGCTACCACTAATATGATTAGTTGGCCTATACTAAAGCATTATTTGTAAGGCATTCCTTACCCTCATTGGTACTATAAAAATGAATTTTGTGACTATCATCGGGTCAATGGGCATAATTTATGAAGATGTGTCCAAATCAAACGTTTAATTGAAAATAATTAGAGAACAAGGAGATAACATTAGATAATGGTGCTTCCACTTCCTATCAAACTCTTGGGATTTATCAAAACCCTTTTCCTTGACATAATAATCAGCAACAACAAAATAATCAACAATGACAATAGTAACAACTAGTGCAATAGTAAAATCAATAGTATCAAAATCAAAGGATAGACTAGTAGAATCGACAACATCAATATCATAATCCATAAAATTGAGGTTAGAATGGTAATAAACAATAAACCTATCATGTAGTGGCACATGACTAAAATAGGGTTGTAGTTCATATTGTAGAAGGTAGTGTTAATACCATCTCCATTAATCCTAGACCGAGCATTAATTAGCCTAGACTATTGATAAATAATACTATCTATCTAAATTACATGGATAATCCTTTTTTGACCTAGGAGTGCATATAGGCAAACCAATAAACTAGGAATTTCACTTTTGGATCTTATAGCAACAACTTGTTCTTACCACGTGACCACATGCAAGTGCACCAGCAATTGAGACTTGTCCTATCTTGTCCTAGACCATCTCCTATAAAAGTTAGAAATAATGATCTAGTATTTAATCGTAATTGTGCATTCACAATTTAGAGGTCAAAGATTAATATCTAAGGCCCACAACCATCCACCACTTTGCCTATCATCTAACCAACTATTTAGCCTTAGAATAAACCATTCACTACTGACCAAGATAAAAAGTTTGATATTGTGGAACAATTACAGAAGACACCAGCACAAATTTCTAGTTTAGATTTGTTGTGAATGTCAATAATCCAAAATAACATCTTGAATGAGTTTTTGACCCAATCCACTATTGCTATTGAAATATCCCTTGATAAATTTCAAGCTTTGGTTGGACACCTAGCTTTAACCCAACAAGTCACATTCAACCAAAATGATATGTCTTCCCTTAGCCCACTCCATAATAATACATTATATATATTATTTTATATAAGATATCATAAAGTGAAATGTGTCATTATACACAATGACTCCAACCTCAACATAGTGTCCCTAAAGCTCATCAAGCATCTTGGGTACATAATGATAGATCTCCAGCCATAAATAATAACTATAAAACCTTATGATAATTAGGAAAGAGAATCACAAGGAACCATTAGTTTGATAGTTATCATTTGGCCTTTGACCCATGATACACTTTTTCATGTGCTTGTTATTGATTTATCATGCAACATACTTCTACGTTGGCCTTGGTTACATGAGATTCATGCAATCTTGTCAATGTTGCACCAATGCATAAAATTTTCCCACTCAGGGATGGAAGTGAATATTCTAGGAGATTTACACCCATATGAACATTTTAAACATCTTGAGGCTGAATTTCAAAGCTATAATTATTAGTACAGTATGAATCCATGTTCCAAGTAGGATAAATGAAATGTTATACTTATTGATCCTTCACTAGATAATTACATAGATCCCAATACCTTGGATTCCCTTTCTCACATACTACCTCCTAAAGCTTCCAATCATTTCACCATTTCAGATAATAGACCAGGAGAATATGTGACCCATGATACATTTCATATTTTCAATCTTCCTCAGAATCTAAAAATCTTTGGGCAACCTAAAGTCATCCCACATAGGCATTGGAAATAAAAGAACAAAGATAAGTGACTTGTCACTTTTGCACTAGCATCTGGCCTAGAACCTGACCCTCTTAAAGGAGATGAATCATGGTTATACAACAACAACTAGGATGATGTTTATAAAAGTAAAAAATATCCTATTCCCAATAGGATCATGGAGTGCCATAAATATGAAGGAAAAGGCCTTGGTTCAAATCATAAAGGAAACATTGAGCTAATTTCTATGACCAACTATGAAAGACCTTACAGACTTAGATTTAAACCACCTGGACATGACCCCACAAATCTTATTCAAAATCCATCACCAATTACTAGTAATGATGATGATGATAGAGAAGAAACGGTTGATCCTAACCTCACCTTTAATGACCTAGTTGAAAATACTATATTTGATGATAATGCCATTTGTACCATTACCTTGGCCATTTATCGCAACCCATTTCCATTATATTATCCCCAAATAATAGATTGGGGTCAACAAGAATCTAGTCTACCAATTAATGAGTTTTAGAAAGATGAGGCATTCTGTGATTTATTAGGCCTTATAGATAACATTCTATTGGGAGATCACAAATTAGGATTCTTAATCACACTGTACCCTATAACCTATTTTGGAGAGCGAATGAACACCCTTACCCAAAAATAAATAAATAAAAAATTGAGGTCCCAAAGTGAAAACCTCTTTGAGTCACTTTATGATGGAGGAAACATAAAGATAAAGGCCAGTCTAATGGTGAAAACATGTTTCAAGTGCCATTAGATGGGGGTGTTCATTCTTCTTCAAATTTAGACTAGGAGACCGCCAATGATGAACTTTCCTATGGATCTGAGTTTAGTTTTGAGCAATAACAAGTATTTGATCAAATTCTTCAATAATTTTTGACTATTTTTGTCCCATGGCTAGATCTCCCATTAGGGGATTCAAATTAATCATGCCTAGGAGAAGTTGAAGAGCAAGTCCTAACAGAGGATCTTGACATAGTTCAATAGTTCAAGTCATTTCCTATTATCCTAGAAGATGGTTTGACTCTTATAGTCAAAGATAAAATAGAGGTAAACATCAAGAGTCCATCAGACCTAAAATGGATAAAATTAAGCATGTCCTTCACTAAGGAGTAACATGACATCTTTACAGCTCTATTGAGATAATTTGTATATATCTTTGCATTAGCTTATTCTAACATGCTAGGTTTGGACCCCACCTTGTGTTTAATCTTCACACCAAATCGGTTAAGAAAAAATTATGTAAGATACATCCTCACATTGATATATTGGTAAAGAAAGAGATGGAAACACTCTTAGTAGTAGGATGTATCAGATCCATTAACTACTCAAAATAGATCTCTAATATAGTACCTATTAGCAAAAATCCTGAAGGGATTAGAATTTAAACTAATTTCCAAGACATCAAAAATGCTTACCTAAAGATGATTTTCCATTTCCTAATATCAACATGATTTTCAACTCCACAGTAGGTTATGAAATGATTACACTCATGGATGGCTTCTCAAGATATAATCATGTCAGAAGATCAACATAGAACAACATTTACCACTCCATGGGGAACATTTTGTTATTAGGTAATGCTATTGGGCCTTAATAATGATGGATCCACATATAAAAGGGACATGACTATCATATTCCATGATATGAGACATAATATTGTTGAAGACTATGTTGATGACATATTGGGAAAATCCAAAACTAGGGCCAACCACCTAGTCGTGCTACATAAGATATTTGAAAGACTACAAGAGTACAAAGTTAGACTCAATATAAATAAATGTGTGTTTGGTGTAAATTTAGGAAAATTACTTGGCTTCATCATATCTTGTAGAGGTATTGAATTTGATTTGGCTAAAGTTCATGCTATAACCAATATGCCACCACCAGCCAATTTAAAACAAATTCATAGTCTGTAGGGTAAGATCCAATCAATCTGATGCTTCATCTTTTAGTTAATAGAAAAGTGTCATCCATTTACACATATTTTAAATAAAAGAGTTGCATTTCACTGGGATGATCACTGTTAAATAGGTTTTTAATAAATCAAAGACTATCTTATCAATCTACCTATTTTGTTACCTCCTATGCTAGGAAAGCCATTTTTGTTATACCTATCAGCTACTAATCATGCCCTAGGGGCACTCTTGGCTCAACATGATGACAATGAAAAAGAGCATGCTATTTACCACTTAATCCATACCTTGGTTGTATATGAACATAACTATGTACCTATTGAAAAAGCTTATCTAGCCATGGTTTTCATAGCTCAGAAACTACATCATTACATGAATAATAAAACCATGGTCATTTCGATCCACTTAATTATCTACTATTAAAAATAAGTTTACAAGGTAGAATGTATAAATAGATCATGCTTCTTAGTGATTTTGACAAATTATATCAATCAAAAATCAATCAAAAGACAAGTTCTTGCAAATCAACTTGTTGAAGCACCTCTCTTGGATACATAGCCACTCCATTTTTAATTACCTAATGAATCCATCATGATTGTTATTGATATACCCCTTAAGGAGTAGCCCTAAAATTTATATTTTGATGGTTATTCACTACACATGGATTGGGGCTAGGCATATTATTTATTACACCATAGGGAGATCTAATCCCTAAATCATTTAGAATTATCTTTCCTTGTATAAATAACATGGCTGAGTATGAAGCACTTTTTTTAGGACTTTGACAAGCAGTGCATTAGAATATATATCATCTCCAAGTTTATGGTGATTATTAGTTAATCATCAATCAAGTATAAATCATTTCTAGACCAAAGATGATAAGTTAGTTCCATATAAAGTCATGATTGACACTCTTAAATAGAAAATTACCAACATTTAGTTTGAGCATATACCCAGGGTTAGTAATAGAGCTATAGATGCCATGGCTACTATTAGTTTTCTAATTTGAAAAATAGACAAAGTTAGAGAGTATTAGTTCCTCATCAAGAATTTGTCAGCACCAAATCATGAACCTTCAACCATTACCATGATTTTTGATATTGTTGGTCCTAATTATATCTGGTACTCAAACCTTTACAACTACCTTCATGACCAAGTTATACCACCTAACATGTCCCATAAACAATCCAAATCCTTCATTCATCATTCTACTCATTATACGCTACTTGGATCCACCCTTTACCATCATATTTTTTATGGAACTTTGCTTCATTGTTTAACTTTGGTAGAGTCTACATTTGTGTTCATAAAAGTTCATGGAGTATGTGAAGCCCATTCTAGTAGGGTAGTTCTATCCAAAAATATCTTTCGTATTGGTTATTATTAGCCACAATGGATGTAGATGCCACTACATATGTAAAGAAGTGTGACAAATGTCAACAACATGCTAATCTGATTCATGCCCCAACAAAAACTTTGAAGATGATGTTAACACCATAGCCATTTTATACATGGGGACTTGACCTCATTGGGAAGATTAACCCCACTTCATTTGATAGCCATAAAAAAATTCTTATCACCAATAAATATTTCACTAAGTGGGTTGAAGTTATACCCCTCACTTACATGACTAGAAAGTAAATTTACAAATTCATTTTCAACCATATCATCTACCACCATGGTATTCCTTTTAACATTATATTTGATAATGGAGGATCATTCAAGAACAAGGATGTAGACTATTTATGTACTAAATATAATATCACACAACATTTTTCTACAACATATTACCCTTAAGGTAATGGCCAGGCTGAGGGATCCAATAAAACCATTCTTAATATTCTTAAAAAAATTATTAATGATACTGGTCATGATTGGCACCTTCAAATATTCCCTACCCTTTAGGCATATTGTACCAATCATCATACCCCCATAAGAGCCACTCCATACTCACTTCTTTATGGTATTAAAGCCATCCTTCTCATTAAGGTTAAATTGCCTTAACTATGCATCTATTTCAAGCATGTCATGGATGATCATGACTATTGAGTAGCTCCCTTGTAAGAGCTAGATCTACTAGATGAAAAACACATAGTCGTGTTCAATAATCTTCAAGCATATCAGAATCAACTCAAAGGCCACTATAATCGGCATGTCAAGTATAGAACATTTTAACTTAGTGATCTTGTTCTTAAAGAAAGCCAAAAGAATACCATGATTGAGAGGAAAAATAAAGGGAAATTCAAACCAAAATAGATAGGGCATTTCATCATCACTGTAAATTATGGATCAAGAGCATACAGGCTCACCACACCAGATAGAGAGGAACTTCTAAAGCTGATGAATATTATTCATCTTAAGTGGTACTATGTTTGAGTGTTAAAGTGTATTGTCTATAAGAACCATTTAATTATGCCTTTTTATCACTATTCTTCTTTGTATGTATACCATTCTTATCCGTCCTCTTTGCCATATCCACTTTTCACTTCCAACCTATCGACCTAGTGTGTTCTAAAAATCTAGCCTATTTGACCTTGGTTTTGTTATTATTCATGATGTAGTTTTAGCATCAAGGTATCTAATCAATTTCATTAGTTGGTTCTAGCACTTCAGATAGAGATCATATTTTAGGACAGTGTGATAGAAGTTTTGACAATTACATCTTTTGTTTGTTATTCCTTCTTACCACTGGTCTTGCTACTAATTATAACCACCTTTGGGAAAATTAGTACCTTTGATTTATGCCATTATGTCCTCATTATAACCACCTATGATAAAAATAGGGTCAAAATTAAAACCTTAACATACCAATTTGCCATTTCCTATGGCTTACTATGCCTTTTTACCCACTATGTTTATTTTGTTTGAATTGGTTGCTACACTATTCAAGTTCCTCCACTATAAGGGTGGAAATATAGTAAATTGAGTTACTACTTTGAAAATATATAGGAAATTCTCAATACTTATTGAGGTCAGCTTATTCACCATTTCCCCATGCTCTCGTCATTTTGTGAGCAACCTAAGCCACACTCTAACCATTTTATAGCAACCTAAGCCACACTCTCACCATTTTGTGAGCAACCTAAGATTGAATGCTCTCACCATTTTGTGAGCTTGAACCATTTAGTGTCTCATCATTCTCTATTGAGTCAAGACACTCTAAAAATTCCAAATTGTTTTAAAAAATCATTAAGAAAGAATAAAAACATTGACCACTTCCTTGCCTTAAAGATTATGGGAACCCTTACTAAGTTACAAGTAAATCACTTATCATTTAGTTTCCCCATCATTTTTGGCCTCTTTTCTCTCATTTAGTTTCCTTTTTGGCCTTTTTTCTCTCACATACTTTCCATTTTACAAGACCATTCCTCTTATTCTCTCACATCCATTCTATTTGTTTTCATCAGTTATCACATTCTTCCCATTTCCTAAGAGAACTACATTTGGCCTGATTTTTTTATTGGATATTACATATGTGGAACTATGTAGGTATCATCAACTTGCCTAGTGCATATAGAGATAACTTAGCCACCCCCTTCCTTTTCTTCTATTTCCTCATTTCTTTCATTTGTTAAGTTGTCACCTATTTTTTAGGGGCAATGTTTGTAAGGTTTTTATTGCATTGTCTATTTGTTTGTTTCTGCTTAAGTTATTTGTATGTCTACCTATTTGTTTGCTTTTAGCACTATTTCCTTGATTCATTTTATGTGTGTTAATTAGGTGATTCCTTTCCCACACTTACACTTGAATCCATCCATATTTATATGATTACATTGTCATCATGGTTATATCATTGGTGCATTATGTTCTATTCAATATTAGATTATGGGAGCCAGTCCTTATGCATATTTTAGCCAGGCATTTATGGCATTATATCATGGATCCTACCATCACATGCTAAAAAAAACTTAGCGTCAAGAAGTTTATTCAGTAATGGTAGCATCTCTTCAGCATTGACATCTCGATTCACTCCCAATCATATCCTGAATAGAGTAATTAAACATGAAATAATTCCAACCTTTATTAGTTTAGATGAGCATCTCCCTACTAATAGGTTGTTATAATTCATCATTACCATCTATGTTAAGTTATCATCATCCTCAGCTAATTTTATCATGTTTTCCATAATCTAGGTCTAATGATTATAACTACCTATGGGAAAATCATTACACACCATCCCACCTATATTTCTCAATGATTATAACCACCTTTAGGCAAATCATTGTGTTGTCACCAATTAAATTTTTCTACCTATACAGGGGCATATTGTTATTTTTTTTATATGTCCTAACTGGGGTAGCTCCATCTTATCAATGATTATAACCATCTTTGGGAAAATCATTATGTTATCATACCACATTGCCACTATCAGGGTATAATGCTTATAACTGTCTTTGGGAAAACCATTGCACACCATCCCATTTGCTTTATCAATGATTTTGACTACTTTTTCAATATGATTATGTTTTTACCCCATCATCTTTCCTTTCTTTGGTCCCCTTAAAATGCTTTTTTTCTTTTTGAGGGATTGTTTGCCAACCTCCTTGTGCCAACCACTCCCTCAAGGGGGCATCATACAGTTATTTTATCATCATTGCAGTGATAGGCATATAGGACCTTTTCATTATTTAAGAAGACATTGCTTTGCCTATGATTTCCAACATCTTCCCAAATAGAGGCAAATTTTAGAAACTTAAAAGTAGTCATTAATAACCTCCAATTAGGCTTTTGGCTAGTTTCCACCTAAAATGCACAATTTGGCCTAAAAATACTAAAATGCACTAAATGTTATGAAACTGACATATTCAAGTGCTGATTTTGGCTAGGATATCACTAAATGGGGTAATGTAATTTATGGGATAACTAACTTTGATCAATTCATTTCAAGTCAAAATGTCAAATTTGCATCTGGGTGCTATGTATTATTCTTTCCTATCAAATATTTTGCACAAGACTTGTGCCTTTGTTATTTGTTTTTGGTATCATCCTAAATGGGAATATGATTCTAATGTATCTAATTTCACCTTCCAATTCTAATCCAGTTGAATTTTGGACCAGTAACAAGACATTCTGATCAATTTAGGTAGTTTATGCATAAAGTGCTTAATCATGCTTAAGAGATAATTAACCCAAATTAAGGCCTAATTAATAAATCCATGGAAACTTTTTGAATATTTTTTTTAGAAATTAATATTGAATATCTTCATCATCAAGTGACATCATTTCTTGGAAAGACATCCCTAGGCCATAAATGTCACAAATATCAGGATTCATGCCTTTCATGCCTCATCAACGCCTTCCATGATGCCCTCCATGCCTATTAATTTCCCATTATTCCAATTCCATGATGAGGATAATTAAAAACTTAATTCCAAAAATTTAATTAATCCTCAACCACACATCTCAATCTTGAGATGGATGGTTCAGGTTGATTCTAGCCAAATTCAAAAATCTATAAATAGGAGGCCTCACAACATCATTTCTAAGTTTTTTTGATGTAAATTTATAATGCCAAATTGGTTCTAAAATCTTAAATAAAATAGTTTTACCATGAAAAATTGATTATAATGCAATCAGATCCATTAGCTAAAGGTTTCAAGGAGAGATGGAGGTTTTCCAACTTCCATTGCCAAGGACTTCATGAGCACAAGCTGAGAAAGCCACCACAACAAGAATTTTGGAGCATCCAAGGAAGGTAAAAGAGTTTTCTTTTGAATTTTAGTTTTGTGTTTCATTCATGATTATTAACTAAGCTCTCCCTAATGTCTAGGCCTAGAGATGTTATGCTATTAGTGTGTTTATTTCATCTTGTTTCATTTTGAAACTGACACCATACTATCATCCTCTCTTGAGTCAAATTCATAGATCACACAAATTACAGGTATGTCATGATTCTATTCAAGAATTTGAATTACTTGACCAGACTATTATCCCTCAAGGCAATGGTATAAATGAAATTACACTTGTAATTCTTTCAAGTGACTAAGAGGAAGCTTCCTTTTGCGAAGAACTAGAAACTTTCTTCTCTAGTATGGATAGTGAACCTATATCCCATGAGGAGAGTGATAATATTGTTGTCTTGGCAAATGAACATGATGAAGACATGCATGAGAAATCTCTTGAGAAAAAAATCATGGTATTTGATCTTGTTGAGTCTCATGAACAAGTTTAAGGTGGTCTTTAGACATTTGGTAGTCCTATTTGAACCTATTCAAAGAATTTGAAGATATTGGTATGTTAACACCTCAAAAGAATAATATTAAGTTGTTGATGAGAAGTACAAAGCTCTTAGTAATATAATAAGTCATATAAGCCACCACCATACATGATGCAATAACTTATGATGAATATGACACTTTTCAAGGTGATCAAGAGATGGAGTTTAAATAAATAATAAATGTTGAGGTTGTCATTTATGTCCTTACAAATCAAAGTGTGCATTAGGGACATGTTTGATGCTACTACTCCATTTGAGATCAATCCAAATAAGGTGGTGGTCAAGAAAGGAGCTGATAAAGCAAGAACAAAGTCTGATTAGTAGATTATACATCATTCTTATTCATCACATGAAGGTGACTTAAGGATTTATACTTTAGATCCAGAGGGATCAGTTCTAAAATGTTAATTTTACATAGTAGTATCTTGTTTTTTTACTAGGTACATCTTAGCATAGTGTGTGTCTTATTTGTTTTGGTGTCTTGCTTTGGTTTTTTTGTTTCTTGGCTTATTATGTGTGTTGGTGAAGGAATTTTGTTGTTCCATTAATTTTAATGGTTTTAAAATTAGTTTTAAGGTCCAATTAGGTTCATGGTTGAGTGAGAGGTGGTTTGATATCCCAATGAAGGTATAAGGCAAATGGTCTAGATGCATATCAAGCATGCAATCACATGAGGTCACCAAATATGTTATCAAAAATTTGGTTACCATGAATGAGTATCATTAAAAACATTGACTTAATTGATCTTAAATCTATTTATAGCCATTATAAAGGTCTTTTATTATTCATTAATGATCCAATATGATAGGTAGTGTGTCTTCTTTGGTAGCTCACAAGGTCATTTAGGATGTTCTAGTGAGTAGAATGTTTAAGTCACTTTATCTTGTCATGTAGTAGTCATTCATTGTGGTATTATTTATGTTTCTATCATTGTTAAGGTAGGTTTAGAAAAGCTAATATTATGTGTGAAATAAAATCAATAAGGAACTATGTTTAAGGAGGAAATGTGGTGACCCTTCTAGGAACAACCATGATCTAAAGATGATAAAATTGGCCATGAAACAAAGCTAGTATGTTGATCACATTATTTTTCAAGAAATTTAGATAAATTAAGGTGGTTTTTATAAGATTAAGGTATTTCATTACTTTATTCTCATTATGAATTCTAAGGTTGAGATGATACTTTTTATAAAAGAGTAAAAAAGAAGGTTTTATCCCTAGATAGGGGTTTATTTTAAGTCATCTAACACCTATGTTATGACATCATGCTATACTTGTCTATACACATCATCCAAATGTCTTGATAATTGATTTCTAACATTGGAGTTTCCTTATAACTTCTAACTTATCATTTCTAATGGCCAAATTAGGCATTATTGAAATATTTATAGAAAAATAAAAGTTAAAAACATTTTTTCACACTCCACCTCTGTACAAGTTTGGGGAAGTTGAATAATCACTTGGTTCAACATATCCAATAGTTCCAAAGGGAAAAATAGGTAGAATATTTAGAAAATCATGTTTTTAGAGGTATTTTATAGAGGGTTTATATTTATGTACAATCTAAAAACTCTTTCAAGGGTCCCCATAGTCTTCTTAGACCCAAATCTATGCAAACAATGGAGGTAAAGAGTCAAACAAGGAATAAAACTTCTCCATTTCTACATCGAGCTTCTTGGTAGCCTCAAAAGGCCAACTAGATTATGAATGATAATATGAGGAGAGATAAATTTGGAACCCAAGATATTTTTAAAAGGATGGGATCCTAATTCCAATCCACCTTTTCACATTTTTCTTTGGTTAGGCTCCTTAACTTTATGAACAATCATTAATTTAAGGTGCAAAAAAGGACTCAAAAACCCATTAGGGTGGGTTTTATCCAAATGGAGAGTTTTGAAGTTGAATTAATTCATGATGATGAATTTGGAAATTATTTTTATAACTATTTGATACCTATAATACCATATTTTCTCAAGTTTATTCATGATCATGTTTGGACTAATGCCAAATCGCATTGAGTTACTACTTTAAGCATTACAATCAAGTTTGTAAGTTTTGTGAGGTGATTTTGTATATCTAATGGATTAAATGAGATTTTTAATATTTTATAAAATATAATAAATGTCCCTTATATATTTTTAATCATCATTATATGTATGAACTTCAAGAAAGGCAAAGAACTATGCATGTGTAATTGGGTTGTTTAAACTAGCTAGCTTTGTGGAGTAACCCTAGTTAGATAAGGATATGTCTTCATTTTGCATGATAACTAAATGTAAATTGATATGTTCATATATAATTTAAGATAATTATGAATAAGGGTTTGGGTGGAAATCCTAAGAGATTAAGATCCAAGAGTATTCTGCAGGCTAAGATTAAGCAAGTTTTGTGAACCTATAAGTCTGCAGATTGATAGTTCAGCATTGTCACTAAAATGAGTATATGATAAGTATGTATGGATTAATTTAAAACATGGTTTATTAATTCCTTTAAAAAATATCTAAAATCCTTCTGATTCAACTTTATCAGGACTAACAGTGAAGAAAAGGAAGTTTAGGAGCATACAGTGCTTGCAGTAGGAACGATTTATGTTTATATAGGAAATCAAAATAAATTGAACATTTTTGGACTTAAATATAAAATTATAAATCCTATGTAGGATATCAAATAATATTTAAACCCTATGAAATATAAAATAATATTTTAATTTTATTTCAAGTGGACTGTGTAAGCTAAGTGGAATGTATGAGCCTATATGAATATCTATGAGCGTTTCAAATAAATTTCCTAGGTGGTTTAAACCCAATGGGGTGATAGAGAACTTATTTAAAAAATGTTTCAATTTCAACATAATTCTATATTTGTCTAATTAGGCTCAAAATAGGGTGTTTAAGAGGAAATAAGGTTTCTTCTAGGTTAAATGACTATCTACAGACCTGTAATAGACAACATAAGCAAAACACATGTTGATAGTGTTTGTTTGGAGATCCCAAGAAGATGTGGGGGTAAAAATAATTTTTTTTTAAATTTTCCATCCTATAAAAAAAACTCAATAAATTTATACTATATGGGAAACTCAACGTGGAAAACCTAATAGTCAAGAGACTATCATGCACCTACGAGATTGTTCTCAAGTTATGAAGAGAGCATGAAATTGTGCACTGAGAATTTTTTTTATATGGTCAGGAGAGGTAAAGGGTATAATTAAATAACATTCCAATATTTTTTATAATCACAAAAGTGCCAAAAATCCAAAAGAAGGATCTACTTTTAGAATTGTAGTCATGGAGCCTAAACATAGACCTACAAGTCTACCCTTATGAAAATGTACCCTATGTTTCAAATATGAGATTTAAAGATGTTTTAAGTTTTGAAATTAAATGAGATAGAAAATTTTGAATTTTTTTTGATCCCTTGTATTGAATAGAAAGTATCCAAGGTAGATATTCTCAAAGCCTAGTAAAGTAGTAGGCCTAATTGAAGACCTATAGGCTTGAGTCTAAAAAATGAATAAACTTTGTAGGTTTTGAATTATTTATAAGATGTGGAGGACATTAATAGAGGATAATAAAATGTTTTAACTCATTTATTTATCAATAAAAGTCCAAATAAGGATTGTTAGGGTCACTAGCACAATGTTACTCTTAAATCCTAACCATGAGCTTATGAAGGTTGCAGTGGGTTTGAAGGTTAAGATTGAGTAAATTAATACTTGAACACCTCATATAAGGTTTAATATACCTAAAGGATTTTTTTTAGGACAAATATTTTAGGGTAATTTCATATTATCCCAAATCACACTTCTCACTCTCTCAAATAGGCCTAAATAGTTAGAAATGGTTAATTTATTCATGTGAGAAGTACAATGGGTAGGTGCATGGGATCTAATGGTGTTAGAAAGAGTTTAAGGACCATATTACCTCCAAAATTTTTTTTATTAAATATATTAGGTTCCATATCTTTATGAACTATCTTTAAGAAGGTTACACATATAAAACTCTTGTAAAACCCTATAAATGACCCGATGACTGTATTTGTATCCTAAATATATTAAAAAGAATTTGTTTAGAATTTAAATGATTAGGGTGAAATATATATGTATCATGAGCACATGAATATGCCATTTTGTGTCCTGTGAGGGCTGAGATGGTATGGAAATAGGCCTAGAAATGATTGTTGTAGGCCTAGAAATGTAGTTTTTGATGAATTTTCAAGAAATGTACTAGGTAGAGCCTAATGGCGTACCTTGAAATCATTAATGAGTAGAATAATATAGGTTAATATGATTATAAACACCCAAAATAAGGTTTATAGTGACTAAACACCATTAATTAGTTTCAAGACACTTAGTGTTGAGTAAGTATGCCATCAAGAGTTCCTAATAGACCTAATGCACCTATGTATTAGTTTTAGAGATGATTTTGAGATTAAATAGGGGTGAAATGATTCCATAAAATGTGTTTTAGAGTTTATCAGGATATGATAACAACCTTTAAGAAAATGATTAGGCCTATGATGGAAAGATAGACTCACCATTGTGGTCTTCACCTTAATCAATGAAATGCAAGTTCTTATCAATTTGAAGAATCTTGAGTCATAATACTTAGGCTCACCTATTTAAAAATAAATTTGAGTGGACTAGGAGGATGTTAGGAACTCCAATAATAATGATCAAGAGAGCCACATGTCAAGATAAATATTTGTAACTCGTTCTAGACCAAGAAAGGATAATTTCAAGAATAAGGTTGGCGAGTCATTCTAGAAGGTGAAGAATCACTCTATGCCACCATTGATGAATAATAGGATCAAATAAAGTACACACTATGAAAAATTAATCCATAGAGGGGAGATTAGTATAGTGTTAGTCAATAAAACTGTTGACACAAGAGATTTCACCCTTGGCAGGAGGCCGAGCTCCTACCTTCTCCTCACAACATGGAAACTCCCCTCTCATCTATGGGACTGGTGAAGCTGGAGGGGAGAGTCTCTAGATAAGGGCTAGCTCCCTTTGATGCATCGTGTTTGTTCCAGCAAGTGCAAATGTACATATATATAGATATAATGGGGGGGATGAAAAGGGAGAGAGAGAGAGAGATGCAGGAAAACAAACTACTCTAAAGAGGTGATGCACCAAAATAAGTTGACCTTCTCACATCCACTCTTGAAACTAGACAAACACATACATACACTTTAGACTTGGCAAAAGGACCAAGCTGCTAGAAACTAGCAAGGAGGCTTTCATGAAAACAAAAAATAGAGATCCACCAAGGTGCTGTGAAATTCACATTGTAAGTAACTTCTACTCTTGCACTTCCAAATATAGCTCTTCTCCTGTCAGCTGAAAAATGGCACCTTGTAGATAACTAGTGTGTTGGTGTTGAACTTGTGAGAGCATCAAAAGATAATGATTGAACATGAATTAACACTCAGTACATACATATAATATCTATCCAAGAAGAGGTAAAAACTACGTTTATAGATTCAGGTGGAAATTTTGCTAGGGTTGCCTTACAAATGTGGAAGATCCCCTTTTAAAATGACAAGTCCTAAAAATATATCTGAGAATCTAGGAGGCCCATTTGGCACTCCTTCTTTACAAGTGGCCTATCATATCACCTCATTGGGAAGAGGAAAACATTGTTGCTGATGTCATATTTCTAGAAGAAGCCTACTAGAACCATGTTCTATGATCATTGAATATGACTTTGGCATTTGAGCATTAATGTTGAAACATAGGTTATGTCTCTTTTCTGCCAACATATTGAGATTTGTCCCCTTTTAAATGCATAAGCCATGTCATTCACATATTTTAGTGGTTAATTACAGCCACTATTTCACCTACTAGAGTCAATTCTCAAATCGGCACTGCCACTTGGGCTACTCTGTCTCTTTCTGCACCTTGTCATTCTCCTGCTTTGTCATCTGGGATTTTGTCCCTTTTCTATCTTGTCTCTTCTAGCTCCTTGGCCCTCGAGGGCAAACATTCTAGTAGGTCACTACATTTTAGGCCTTCTTTTCCATGGTTAGTGCTCTCTCATTCGAAAAGGAATGACTATTTCACTTTGATAACTTTGACGTCTTTTGGGACATCACCGTCCCCATCACAACGTTAGTTGGGCCCTCATTGGCTTTTCAGGCACTTCTTTGTTTTCCTCTTAGCACCTTTCTAAGCACTCTTTTGCCTTGTATACTTCTGTGGGCTCCCTTCCAAAGGGAAGAAATGACCCTCCACCCTTGAAAGTGCCTTTTATCTATTGGCCGAGAGTCCCCTGCAAGGGAACCTGCCCTTCGGGGTCCTTCGGTGGGTCCTTTGTATTTTGGCTTTGTCTCCCAGGTTCTTGTAGACTTCTATCCATGGACAATTTCCTGTAGACAAAAAGTCCACAAAAAATCTCCTAGGTCTTTGCTTGCTTTGTATTTTCTATGGGCTTTTGTCCGTAGACAATTTGCCACAGACAAAAAGTATGTGGAAATTCTCCCCAACCTCCAGCCTTTGCTTAGAAATACACCCAAATTCCTTCAGACTTTTTGTCCAAAGGAATTCCTTTAGGAAAAAAGTTTGAAGGAATTTGGGGCTTGACAATTTGAACTTAGACAAATTTTAGACTTACCCGATCTTTTCCTTTTGAAGCACCTACCATTCGAAAGGGTACTAAACTTTTTTGGACTACCCCTCAGCCAAGGGCATACCCTTGAACCAAAAATGGTTCAGGGGTTCAAGAGTTCAACCATTGCACACCTAATTCCTAGTGAACCAAGGTCGATGAACTCTTTTCTTTAAATCAAGCTTGATGAACCAAGCCCGATGAACCAAGCCCAGAGAACTAAACTCGTTGAACCAAAAATGGTTCAACGGTTCAATGGGTTCAACCATTACGTGCCGATGAACTCTTAAACCAAGCTGACTAATTGAACTGAGCTGATGAACCAAGCGTTGAACCAAACTCATGAACCATGGCATGGACTTGTGCAACCTAGAAATGATTTATTTTGAAAATCAAGGGAAGAAGGTGAATGATTTTGGCCTATGGGCAAAATTGGTCAACAAATTGGTGACTCACAGGGGAAACATGCCTGCTATGCTTAGAATCTAGTTTCCTTGCAGTCCATTGGGCATAGAGTCAGATGCAGCTATGAAAGAATTAGCAATAGCCTTGAAAGATTTGAGAATCAAACATGAAGCTTTTACCCCACACGCAAAGGGAAACACATAAGGCTAAAAAACACTACCTGTGCAAACTGTACTTAGGGAAAATAGGAAAGACAACTAAAAACAAACTATTATATATAGCTAATCAAGAATGATCACCTCCCTCCTAGATAAAAGGGAAAACTTCTCAAGTCCCCTTCCTTGCAAGAAGACTTATGGTGCCAAGAAAGTAGCTGAATGAAAAAGAGAGCTGGTGACCTACTCCTCTTGCCTGTCACCTGGTTTGGCTGGTATCCAAGTGGGTCAAAATCAAACATGCTTCTGACATATATGTACTCTGCTTGTCCTTAGAATCCTATTGAATGTTGATCCTTCATATTGGTGCTCCTCACCAAGAAATCAATGGTTGCTAGCTCATCACCATAAGCTTGTTGATCTACGCATTCCTTCTGCAACGTATCATGGTCTGACTTGTCTCCTTCTACCTCATTAAAAAAAAATTCAGACTCATCCTCTACTTCCTCTTGGCCTTCTTGAAGAAGGGTGACTATGGTGATGTTTGAAATGGACTCACAACAATATTGCTCATCCCATAGAATATCACCTCTCTATTTAAAACTCTCTTTTTCTAGGCATTCCTCCAAGAAGATAGACTTCTCCTTTCCTTCTTTGCTAATCAGGACCTCTAGATTTTCAAAAATATTCTCCTGATCCTCCTCTTTCTCAGGCTCCTTAGTGTAGTCATTCTCATCATAAAAATAGTAAGGAAGCTCACCAAATAGAGGAGAAGAGAGCTTACCATGCATTTGTCCCTCCTCGTATTGTTGGAACATCTACATATATGCAAGACCATCTTCTCCACTGCTGATAAGGTCTTCACAAGGAGCATCAATCATGATTTCTTCTTCATTGTCACTCATGATAGCCTCTTGAAGAACTACAGATTGGATCTTCTGCTCCTCACCTGCCTCTTGCATAACAGGTTCTTCCTTGAGAAGAGGTGAAGTGGAGAAAACATGTGGAAGAGGAGGCAGTCCTTGAGCTAGAATCGAATGATTATCCTCCTTCCATTTGATCAACACTTCATCAATATCAGGTATGACCTGATAACTCTCTTGGAAATGTGTAGGTGGGGTGTGTTCAGACATGGAATGTGCTATTTGGTCTGAGCCATCCATCACACATTGGCTAAGGAATTTCTCTCTAGATTCCAACTCCACAATTCTCCTAGCCAGATCTTCTTGGAAATGCTTTTCCTGGAGGTCACCAACATTATCATGAGCAGGAGCAGCCTCAACTTCTTTAAGGTTTTGAAAAAAACCTTTCTCTTCCTCCATCCTGCCCCATGATTCTACTATTTTCCCCTAGTTCAAGATCTTGAAATTGGGATTTTGCTTCTGTGAATAGGTAGCAACTTTATTTTCTCCAAGGTCCTGGGGCTCCTTTGCAAGGTCTGAAGGTTCTAACTCTCTTTCAAGAAGTAGCTTCATCTTAGCCTCTAAATCTTCAATTTGCTTGGCTAGGTTGTCCTGAAAGAGTCTTTATTAGAGGTCACCAGCAATGTCCTCTTCAAAGCTCTGAGCTAGTCCCTGGCATTCCTTCCTCTAACTCAGAATCTACACATCACATTGAAAAACTTGGGGAGGCTGAGGGATGCAAGGAAGAGATTGTCGATGCACTGGAAGAGTCTTTAGGAAAGGGACGTGCTAGTTGGTTGTATTCCCCCCAATGGAAGATTCACAATATAGGGAATTTAGAAGGTTCATCTCCATGGGGGGTTGTTCTGATGTCTTCTAGTGTTGGAAAGATAGGCGCACGAGATTGAGAGTGAATGTATTTGATGATCTGGAGTAAGCAAGTGCAATATGATAGAAAGGATTTGGTGTAAAAGAGGGGGATTTCTTTAGGATAGGAGGGGGCACGCAAGGCTGACTACCTTGAGTAAATGGATTTCTCTATTCTGCTACCTCCTCTTTCATGGGTTGTAAGGGTTGAGCTTGCCTAAACAAATGGTGCTCTCTATACATCAGCTCATGCTGATATATGTACTTCTCTTCCATCCTGTTAATCTCTAATTCCTACACCATTTCATTTATAGTTGTAGGGCAACTAGGAGAGCTACTTGAGGTGATTCTCTAAATATTTTGAGTCTGATCGAAATCATATGAAGGAAAACTAGACCCATAATTTTGAGCAAAGGAAATATACATATAAGACGTGATTTCTGATGGCACCAAGCTACTTAACCAGTGGATTTAACTCAAATTCGCTAGATGTTGAAAAATTTGATTTGTTGTAACAAGACCATCATTAATCCTGAAACCTTATTACATTGTAAACCTGTGGTCCCATCGAGCATGCCAAAACTATTGACACAAGATATTACACCCTTGGTAGGAGGCTAAGCTCTTACCTTCTCACAACATGGAAACTCCCCTCTCATTTGTGGGACTGACAAAGCTAGAGGGGAGAGTCTCTAGATAAGGGCTAGCTCCCTTTGATGCATCATGTGTATTCCAAAAAGTGCAAATGTACATATATATAGATATAATGGGGGGATGAAAAGGGAGAGAGAGAGAGAGATGTAGGAAAACAAACTACTCTAAAGAGGTGATGCACCAAAATAAGTTAACCTTCTCACATCCACTCTTAAAACCAGACAAACACGTACATACACTTCAGACTTGGTAGAAGGACCAGGCTGCTAAAAACTAGCAGGGAGGCTTTCAAGAAAACACAAAAATAGAGATCCACCAAGGTGCTATGAAATGCACACTGTAAGTAACTTCTTCTGCTCCTACACTTCTAAATATAGCTCTTCTCTTGTCAGCTACAAAATGGCACCTTGTAGATAACTGGTGTGTTGGTGTTGAACCTGTGAGAGCATCAAAAGACAATGACTAAACATGAATTAACACTCAGTACATAAATAGAATATCTATCCAAGAAGAGGTAAAAATTGCATTTATAGATTCAGGTGGAAATTTTGCTAGGGCTGCCATACAAATGTGGAAGATCCCCTTTAAAAATGACAAGTCCTAAAAATATATCTGAGAAGCTAGGAGGCCCATTTGGCACTCCTTCTTTACAAGTGGCTTATCATGTCCCCTCATTGGGAAGAGGAAAACACTATTGCTGATGTCATCTTTTTAGAAGAAGCCTACTGGAACCATGCTGTATGATCACTGAATCTAACTTTGTCATTCGAGCATTAATGTTGAAACACAAGATATCTTTTTTCTTCCAAAAAATTGAGATTTGTCCCCTTTTAAATGCATAGGCCATGCCGTTCATGCCTTCTAGTGGTCAATTATAGCCACTATTTCTCCTACTAGAGTCACTTCTCAAATCGGTGCTGCTACTTGGGCTACTCTGTCTCTTTCTGCACCTTGTCATTCTCTTGCTTTGTCATTTGCAATTTTGTCCCTTTTCTATCTTGTCTCTTTTAGCTCCTTGGACCTCAGGGGTGAACATTCTAGTGAGTCACTACATTCTGGGCTTTCTTTTCCATGGTTAGCACTCTCTCATTTGAAAAGGAATAGCTATTTCACTTCGCTAACTTTGACATCCTCTGGGACGTCACCGTCCCTGTCACAACGTCAGTCAAGCCCTCATTGGCTTTTTGAACACTTCTTTGCTTTCCTCTTAGCACCTTTATGAGCACTCTATTTCCTTGTATACTTATATGGGCTCCCTTTCGAAGGAAATAAATGACCCTCCACCCTTGAAAGTGCCTTTTGTCTCTTAGCCAAGAGTCCCCTGCAAGGGCACCTACCCTTCGGGGTCCTTCGGTGGATCCTTTGTATTTTGGCTTTGTCTCCAGAGTTCCTGTGGACTTTTGTCTATAGACAATTTCCCATGGACAAAAAGTCTACAAAAATTCTCCTGGGTCTTTGCTTGCTTTTTATTTTTCATGGGCTTTTGTCTATGGACAATTTCTCATAGACAAAAAGTCTATGGAAATTCTACCCGACCTCCGGCCTTTGCTTATAATGCACCCAAATTCCTTTAGACTTTTTGTCCCAAGGAATTCCTTCAGGCAAAAAGTCTAAAGGAATTCAAAGCTTGACAATTTGAACTTAGACAAATTTTAGACTTACCCAATCTTTTCCTTTTGAAGCACCTGCCCTTTGAAAGGGCTGAACTTTTTTGGACTGCCCCTCAGCCAAGGGCATACCCTTGAACCAAGCCATTGAACCAAAAATGGTTCAATGGTTCAAGAGTTCAACCATTATGCACCAAATTCCTAGTGAACCAAGGCTGATGAACTCTTTGCTTTGAACCAAGCCCAATGAGCTAAGCTCGATGAACCAAGCCCGAAGAACTAAACCCGTTGAACCAAAAATGGTTCAACGGTTTAATGGGTTCAACCATTGCATGCTGATGAACTCTTGAACCAAGCTGACTGATTGAACCAAGCCGATGAATCAAGTGTTGAACCAAACCGATGAACCATGGCATGGACTTGTGCAACTTGGAAATGACTAGTTTTGAAAAGCAAGGGAAGAAGGTGAACGATTTGGCCTATGGGCAAAATTGGTCAACAAAAACCAAATCAAAGTAAACACACTAAATACTAAGACCTTTAGCCTAGAAACTAGGGAGAGCATATGTAAAAAGAATATAATGAAAGCATAACTACAGAACCAAAGAAATAGTAATTCTACATTCCTTTTATATCAAAATGGCTTTCTCAACTATATGCTCAATAAATATTTATCAATGAAGCTCCATTACCCCACCTCTCCTTGGCACCTTGGTAATTGGTTGGCTTAGCTTGGCTTATGAAATTGGCATGCTAACACTACTATAAAAGCTTTTTGCATCTAATTGAGCATAATTATTTTACACCAAAATATCTTAAAGATCAATAGGTGATGACTTATATTTATTACCTCCAATCTTAACTCTCACCCAAGTTGAGTTAGGTTAGGATTTAATCATGGAATGAGTTCAAACTAATCCTAGGTGAGTTAAAGTTAACCTTAGTTAAGTTAAGGAGGGTACATGTAATTATGATTTTCAATTAATAGGCATGGATCACAAAATATATATTTTTTAGATATTTTGTGAGATTTTGACACCTCATAAAGTCAATGATGAAGAAGCTTGATATTCTAAAATTTTGAATTTTCATTTTTAGATATTCATTAATTATAAATGGATAATTTAGCTAAGCATTTAATCTAGTTTAATTAGTTGATTCATTTTCATTATCATTTTATATCTTTTAATAATTGTTCAAGTTCCTTACCTAATGGGTCCATAGGCCAAATTTCTAATATTAGGTTACAAGGTAACTAAGGATGAATCTGTGAGAGGTTATTATTTCATATGGCATAGTAACCCAAATAGGGATGATTCAACACTATTCTAAGCATTGATGAATTTTGTGTAGATAAAATTATGACATTTAATGGTTCCTAGTATTAATTTTCACTATTTGGTAGAAATCAATCTGAAGTCTGGTTGAAAGCTAGTTGTGGCCAGATGGGGTATCTACACACATATGTTGATGGAAAATTTCATAACTACCTACTTGTAAACTTTCTTTCTTGTAACTTGTTTCTTCATGACATGATATTTTTCATGTGCCTCTCCTCTCTCTCTTTCTCATTCTATTCTATATATATCCTTGATTTTGGCATTGTAATGGATCCTCCACTTGATTATGGTGAAGACCTATTCCTTTTTTGCCATTAAAGCAATACATAATCTAGTTTTACCTTTTCTTATGACTATATTCTAGCATTTGTGCATGAATGATTGATCTTTTTCTAGTGTTTATTGAATTCTCCTCTACATGTCTCATTATCTCACCTCTATACATTTTCAACTCATTTTTTTAGGTAATATGAAGTGTTTAAGTAGTATTTTGAAAGATAAGTGAATCAATATTTCATTAGTGTCCCTTAGACCTATTTGAAATCATCCCTCCTTGCCTAATAATTGTATACCACCTTCATATTAAAATATTGATGTGATAGGAGAATATTAGTAGTAATGTATGAATAAATTAGTCATATGTTTATTGTGCATTTACAAATGTGTGGTACTGGTCAACAATTTGGTACACCACCTTCATAATCTAGTTTTTTTTGTTCTCTCTTCCTTGTCCCTTACAAATTAGTAGGTTTAGTGGTGGTTATTAAGTGATGCATAAAGGGAGATAGACCTATCTATAGGTTCAATTCACTCTTTAGGTCACCCAAAACCTTAGATTGTTCCCATGCTATAACGTAATTGAGGAGGTTTGAATAACCTCCTCAATGGTATATCTTTTGATGATAATAGGTCTATTGAAATTGAAGGAATAACATTCAATAATGTTTTAAGTATTATTTTTCTTTCAACTAATCTCCTATCAGTTTATTAAATCATCCATGTCAACAAAGGAATGAGGGTTGAGTTATTACTATATTTAGTTATCATTAGGGAGTTGTTTATTTATTATACAATGGTATTGGGTGGGGAAAACCACCAATCTAGGTTATACAACTTCTCACATTTTTCACCTAATTTTTATTTTAATGTATTTGTTAACCCATTCATATGGAGTTAAAAAATTATGGCATGAGTGGTTTGGCCACCTTAACTATTGTTACCTTAAATAACTTAGCAAAAATGGCATGGTCATAAGCTTGCCTTGAGTCCAATTACCTAAGGTACTTTGTGATGGTTTCTCTCTTGGAAATCATCCCAAAGCAAAATTTGAAAAAGGTAAAGCTTAGATTGTTTCACAAGCTTTGGAGTTAGTACACAATGATGTATCTAGGCTTTTTCCCAATATATATTTTATAAGGGCTAAGTAAATTATCACTTATTTTTATAATTTATCAAGATATACATGGGTATACTTTAATCTAAAGTCTTAATTGTTTGAATATTCTCAATACTTTAAGGCACTGTTGAGAAACAATCTGATAAATTTATCTAGGTTATTTGAACTAAAAATGAAAGTGTTCATATGTGAGAAATATATTTTAATAGTTTTTAAACATAGAGGCTATTTATTTTTAGTGTATATATACTTTTAGTCCTTCATAAAATGGAGTGGTAGAATGTAATAATAAATCCTTGAAATAAATGGCTAGTTGTATGATTCACTCTAAATACTTCACACCTCAATATTGTGATAAATCCATTAATTGTGCATTACAAATATTTGAAAAGAATTATTCCTTTTGAATCTTGGCATGGAAATAAACCTAAATTTTATCACATTAGGTTTTTTAGTTATCCAACTATGGCATCTATACTAAATAATAAATACAGAGTTATGTAACCTCAGTCCAAGCCTTACATCTTTCTAGTTTATCTATATGCAGTCAAAGGGTATCAAATTATACATCCAACCACACATGATATGTTCATAAATAGAAGTGTTCACTTTCAATGTATTCCTAAAGACTCAATACTTGACACTTCTTCTCCTTCATTGGATTCACTTAGACTTGATGATTATTCTTTTGACTCAGATCATCTAGAACAAGTTCTTAAGATAGGGTATTATTATTCTTATTCCAATTTTAATAGTGATGGTAATGATCTGGAGCCTTTTACATCCACCTCTATTCATTTTTTATAGGATGAGGATTCAACACCTAACTCACCACCATCTAGGTCCCTTTGGGCTAGGTAGACACTTTAAAGTGTAGATACATGGGTAGGTGATCTTGTAGATGATAGGCATATTCAAGTGTGTTATCATAATGGTCCATGTGCTTTATTTTCATTAATTTTAGATCCATATACATTCTAAGATGATTTGGACATACTTGACTGGGTTAGTGATATGCATCAAGAATATTCTTCCTTGATCAAAGATTACATTAGGGATTTGACTTCACTTCTTAAGAGAAGTAATATGGTTTGTTGTGGGTGGATATAACAAACCAAGTTTTAGTAGATGGTATAGTTGATAAGAACAAGTCACAATTTTTCACCAAGGGTTTTATTGGGTATCCAACATTGACTACTTAGATATATTTTCACCTATTTTAAATATGACTTTGATTCGGCTCACACTATTTATTTTCATGGCATATTTTTGGGATGTGCATGATATGGATGGGAAGACCACCTCTTTTCATGGATACATTAAGGATGATATCTACATGGAGCAACCACAAGGTTTTTTCAAGGATTCATTCTTAGTTTTCAAACTTAGTAAATCCATCTATGGCCTCAAATAGGCCCCTCAATCTTGGTATGCTAAGATGGATTTAGTAATTTTCATTTAGACCTTATTTTATACTTATTGTGGAAGGATGATTATTTACTGATATTGGTCCTTTATGTTGATATATTTTTATCACCAAGAGTTTTGCATCATCTATTATAGTGGTGAAGACAACCCTATGGGACAAATTTGATAGGATAGACTTGGTTATTTTGCATGACTTTCTTGACATTGAGATTTCACAATCTAATTCAAGGATTTCAATTACACAACCTAAGTACACTCTAGATATTTTGGCTTGGTTTCACATGGTTGATTTTAAGACATATTTGATTCCCTTTCTATCAAGAGTTAATCTTGAGGCTAATATTTCACCTTTAATTGATGTCACTCGGTATTGATAGTTTGTTGGTAGGCTCATTTATCTGAATCCTAGCATGCTTGATATTTCATAAGTAATAGTTATTATTTTATAATTCATGTAGGATTTCTATAAGTTTCATTTGAAAGTATCCAAGTGGATAATACACTACATTCAAGGATCTTATAGATTTATGATTCAGTATAGATTTGGGACAAAGGTTGACTTGGTTAGTTTTTTAGTTTAGATTGGGCTAACCATACTCAAAATTAGATGTCCACTTTATGTTGACACAGAAGATTACACCCTTGGTAGGAGGCCGAGCTCCTGCCTTCTTCACGTAACTATGAAAACTCCCCTCTTGCTTGTGGGACTGGCGAAGCTAGAGGGGAGAGTCTCTAGGTAAGGGCTAGCTCCCTTTGATGCATCATATTCATTCCAGAAAATGCTAACATACATACATACATACATACATATATATATATATATATATATATATATATATATATATATATATATATATATATATATATATATATATATATATATATATATATATATATCTGTGTGTGTGTGTATAATGTGGGGGATGAAAAGGGAAGAAGATTGCAGGAAAACAAACTACTCTAAGGAGATGATGCACCAAAATAAATCTGACCTTCTCACCCTCACACTAAAACCAGAAAAATACATACATACACTCCACACTTGGCAGAAGGACCAGGCTGCAAGAAACTTGGCAGGGAGGATTTGATGAAAAATATAGAAAATGGAGATTCACCAAGGTGCTATGAAATGCACACTATAAGTAATTTATTCTATTTTTCACTTCCAAGTAGAGATCTCCTTATTAGCTTTAGAAATGGCACCTTCTAGACAAAATATATGTTGGTGTTGGACCTGTGAAAGCATCAAGAAACAATGACTAAACACAAACTAACACTCAAGACATACACAACAATATCTATCCAAGATAGAGGTAAAAAATGCATTTATTAATTCACGTGAAATTTTTCTAGGGCTGCACCTTACAAATGTGGAAGATATTTTCTCAAATGACAAGTCTTCAATATATAGGAGAAGAAAGGAGGCCTTTTGGCACCCCTTTTTATAAGTGGCCCATTTGCGTCCCTTCATTAGGAAGAGCAGGCTGGTCAAACATTAATGAACTGCACCCCTTGTCTATTTGTAAGGCCGCTTCTTTGAGGTGATTTACATGGTTTGTCCACTCATTAATGTGAAATGGAGAAAACCAGTTGCACTGCTAGCTATTTGCATCTCTAATGGTCAATTCATAGGCACTGTTTCACCTACTGGAGTCACTTCTTGAATTAGCACTTCCCTTCACCACTTGGAATATTTGCCTGCTCCATGCTTGGCACTTTGTCCTTTTCCTATCTTGTCTCTTCTGGCTCCTTTGGCCCTTGGGGGTGATCTTCTAGTGGGTTACTGCATTTTTGGGCCTCCTTTCATGGTTGGCACCTTTCAGTTTGAAAGCAAATAACTATTTCATCGTGTTAATTTTGACGTCCATGCAGCCGTCATTGCTTTGAAAACCAATGGCTAATCTGCTTCCTCAAATTTGATGGTCTTCAGGACATCATCGTACTTGGAAAAAAGTCATCAGGTACTTTTCTGGCTTCTCTATGGGCTTTATCCTCCTCGACCTTTGCTTAATGCTCCTTTATTTGGTTCGAGAGTTCCATGCAAGGGCACCTACCCTTTAGGGTCCCTCGACGGGTTGCTATGTCCTTCTGAATTGACTCCCAAGTTCCTGCAGACTTTTATCCTCAGACATTTCCCCACAGACTTTTATCTACAGACTTTTTCCCATGGAAATTTGTCCATAGACATTCTACCCTAGCCCCAGCCTTTGCTTTGAACTGCGGCCCAAATTCCTTCAGACTTTTTGTCCGAAGGAATTCCTTCAGACAAAAAGTTTGAAGGAATTTGGGACTTAAGAAAAATTTGAATTCCTTTCAGCTACCTTTTCCTTTGAAGTGCCTACCCTCTGCAAGGGCATTTGAACTTTGAGCTGCCCTTCAGCCAAGGGTATACTCTTAAACCAAGCTGTTGAACCCAAAATGGTTCAATGGTTCAAGTGGCTCAATCATTTCATGCCAATGCCAAGTGAAACAAAGCTGATGAACTTGAATCCACTAAACCATCTAGTTGAACCAAGTGATTTGAACCATTCGATTGAACCAAAAATTGAACCACTTGCTTTGAACTAAACCATTGAACTAAAATTAGCTCAATGGTTTAATGGTTCAATGCTTTGAATCAAGATGTTTGAACTAAGTGATGAACTTTGTGTTGAACTAGGCCAAAGAACCATTTGAACTATGCTGATTGAAAACTATGTTGAACTTGTGCAACCTAAAATTGACTAGCTTCAAATAGCAAGGGAAGAAGGGGACAAAAATTTTGCCTGTTGGGCAAAATTCATCAACAAATTGGTGACTCCTAGGGGAATCATGCTTGTTATGCTTAAAGACTAGTTACCTTGTAGTCCATTAGGCACGAAGTCAGATGATAACTTAAAAAACTGACAATAGCTCTAACAAATCTTAGAACTAGTCATGCAGATTACCTCCAAGGAAATGAAACACACATAAGACTAAGAAAACTACTACTTGTGCAAAAACACTTCGAGAAAGAAAACAAGGGAAAATATATACATATGAAAGGAGACTCAGTGGCAGTGCTTTAGATGTATCCCATTGACTGGGATATGCAGTTCTTCACCATCCAACCTAGAGAGTTAGAATGCATTATGCTACTTGCACTGAGTGATTATGTATGGGCCACTCCATAGGGCATCAAATTTTGCATGCTTTATAAGCTTAGCTCAGTCTTCGTCCCATTTAAAGACAATGTCTCCTTCAAAGAAATCTTTTGATGAATATTTCTTGTCAAAGTGTCTCTTTGTTTGTTGTTGGCGACTAGCCATAGAAGCCATAGCCTGGTCCCTAGTCTCTTGGAGCTCCATTAGCTCGAATAACCTGACTTCCATGCTAGTTCCTTCCTCTAACTATAGCTAGCAGATGAGATCCAATGTTGTCAATTCAAGTGAGATGGGAAGCCTAGCTTCCCTTCCACATATGAGCATATATGGAGAATTTTTGATTACTCTCTTTAGGGTGATTCAGTCTACCCACAGAGCTATTTTCAGCTTGGCATGCCAAGTCCTTTGATTTTTCTCCATGGTCCTCTTGATGATCCTGATCAAGTTTTTGTTGGTGGACTCAGCCAACCCATTCCCCTATGGGTAATAATTGGATGAAGTGCTGAGATATATACTATACCTCAGCGCCCATTCACTTGTTTTGGTTCCCAGAAAAGCCAAGGTGTTGTCTGAGATTATGGTGGTTGGGACCCCAAATCTTGTCACCAAGTCCTCAAAAAACTCAAAGACCACACTTTCATTTGCCTCCTTTAGAGCAATAGCCTCTACCCACCTTGTGAAATAATCTGTGGTGATCACGACCCACTTATGTCCAACACTAGAGGGAGGATTGATCATCCCTATGAAATCCAGGCCCCACTGCATGAATGGCTATTCAACTTGAATGGGCTGTAGAGGCATGGTAGCCAACCATTGCTTCCCATCAAAAAGTGCACACTTCTATCACTTTCTTACCCAAGCATGGGTGTCCCTAAAAAGAGTAGGCCAAAAATAACTAGCTCTCATTATCCTTGCTACGATAGCTCTAAGCGAAATGACCACTTGTTGGCCCATTATGGAACTCAAATAGTAATTTATTAGCCTAGTTTGGATCAATGCATCTTATAAGAACCCCAGAGAGATCCTTCCTAAACAATACTCCATCAACCAGAACATAAGGGAGAGACTGGAGCCTAAAGTACCTTCTTCTGGTCTTATCAAGACTCTGTGAGCACTCACTAGTGAGAAGGAAATGCCTCAAGTCTGATGTCTAATCCTTTATGATAGCTAGTTCTTCTACTATATCTAAATCATGAATTAGTAGGCTGCCTTCCCTTTTTTTCTTGAAGTCCGTAGCAAGGTGTTCGCACAGGCCTCTTCCCCTCACCAGCTTGGTGATCTTGATGTCTATGTCATACTCCATCACCTTGGTAATCCACCCCGATCTCCTCTCATTTAGGTCTTGATTGGTCAATAAATCCTTGATGCTAGGATGTGGAACCATGAGGTGAATCCTACTGTTAGACAACATATGCCTAAATTTCTTCAAGCTCCACACTACTGCCAGGACTTGCTTATCTACATACATGTATCTGACTTCAAAATCCTCTAGCCCTTGGCTAAAAAAAGAAAGTGGTTGCTCAAGGTCATCACCATTTGATTAGGTAAGCATGGTGGAGATCACCTCTTCATTGCTAAAAGTGTAGAGGTTGAAGTCGAGGCTGATCAAAGTAGGAGCCCGGGTTATGGCCTACTTGATGGCTTTAAAGTTGTCTTTCCTTTGGGTTGTCCACTTGAACTCCTCACCCTTTCTTAGAATAGAGGTCAGTGGATTGACTATCTCTAAAAAATTTAGAATGAATCTCTGAATGAAGTTTATCCTACCAAAGAAGCTCTGCAGGCCTTTCTTGTGCTTGGGTAGGGACATCTCCAAGATAGAATGAACTCTCTCAGGGTCAATACATAAGCCCTCCTTAGACATGATGTGGCCAAGGATTTTCCCCTCATGAATAGCAAACATGAATTTCTTTGGATTAAGAGAGATGATAAATTCCTTATACCTCTCAAAAATCTACCTGAGGTGTTGCATGTGTTGGCTCACTTCCTTGGAGAACACCATCACATCATCGAGGTATACTAACACATTGGTGTTTATCAAGCCTCTAAAAGCCATGTCCATGGCTTACTGAAAGGTAGCACCAGCATTAGCCAGCCTGAATGGCATCTTCTTGTAGGTGAATGTTCCCCATTTAGTAGTGAATGCTATTTTGTGTTGGTCACAACCTTGCACCAAAATCTGATTATACCCTGAATAACCATCCAGGAGGGAGAAATGTTCACTGCATGTTACCTTATAAAGGATCTACTCCATGGTCAGGAGGGGATAATGATATTTTAAAGAGACTTTATTAAGGTCCCTAAAATTGACACATACACTGATCTCCCCATTCTTCTTTCTAATAGGAACAGGATTGGCCAGCCAAGAGGAATGTTTGATTGGAAATATAATCCTAGACTCAATCAATTTGGCCAGTTCCTTCTGCATGAGAGGCTCAATCATTGGGTTGACAAGTCTCTACTTTTTCATGATTGGCTTGGCACCTTCTTCTAATTAAATGGTGTGTTGGGTGAGTCTTGGGTTGAATCCCTTCAAATCACTTTAATCCCACACAAAAACATCAACAAACTCCTGACATAGAAAAATGAAAGCCTGCCTCTCCTGAACCATGCAAACTTTTCCAAGCGCAAGTAGCTTATCCTTAAAGTTCTCAACCCTTTTTTAATTCTCCTCCTTAGTTTTGATGCATGCTTTATCATTTCTCAATTGGTCATCTCCATTGAAGATGCTCTCAAGAGTGACCAAACCTTTAGGGAGCTTATTGTTCTTCAATTGAACAATCTGGTTGCCATATTACTGTTATAGCTTTGCCTAATTACTTGTTACGAACTTAGCTTCCTCTTGTAGGAAGAAAGCCATTTGTTGGTCATTTTCAAAAACCTACCAGTTTGCAATGTTGTTAGGAATGGAGGGCCAAACTACCACCTATAAGTAGTGCGAACCACAGTCTCGACTTATCTCCCTAGAAACATCAAACTGGGCACCAATTGCTATTACCCTATCCACTTGTTTATTCTGCTCCCTGGGAATGGATGTGATATTGAATGTGAGTAAATATTCCACCAAGTCCCAGACCCTATGCTTTTAGGACTTTAGCAAGGAATTCTTGGTCAGATTCTAGCCTTTCAACTGATTTACAATCAGCTCACTGTCTCCCAAAACTTGCAATTCCTTGATCCTTCTTTTTCTTGCCCATTCCAGACCATGGATAAGGAACTCGTATTCTACCACATTGCTTATGCAAGAGAATTTGAAATGGAAAGCTGAAAATTATCTCTCCTTTGAAGGGAAGACTAGCATCACTCCACCACCAGCTCCTAGCCTACTTCTAGAACTATCAAAATATAGCTGCCATAGGCCTAGGTCTTCTTGGCTTGCCTTCATTATATTTGGTATGAAGGTACCCTCTTCATGTATGCAGTAGAATCCAAGGCCTCCCTCCTCTATGAACTTGTAAGGATCATGCTCGAAGTTATCATTTCCCCACTCATCCAAGAGTAGGTCTGTAACCCCTTCAAGAGCAGAGGATGGAGATTGGTTTTCTTGGGACTACTTTGGGTTGATAATGGTGTAACTAACATTTGCTACCTTAGGCAAATATGGTTCTAGATGATCCTTGTAGAGTGGCTTATATTTTATCTTTACTTTGGTCCTATACTTGGTTCTAAAAACTAGATAGGACCAATTCCCTGCTAGATAACCACCTATCTTTGATGTGAAGTCCCTGGACAAGCAAATTGTGAAATAAAGAGGAACATCTACTACCATTATATCATGGGGAATTGAGAAGGTTGGGAAAGAATGCAATGTTAAGCTTAAACCCTTCAAAATACCAACTATTTTTTCAAGCCTCCCATCTAGCTACAGGACTCCCTTATTCATCTCTTCATATTTCAGTCCCATCTTGTCTGCAATGCACTTGGGCATCACTGAGGTACTAACACCACTATCAATGATGTAATTGTGCACCAAGAAATCCCCTATAACCAAGGACACATAGAAAGGGGGAATTTTCTCTTCCTTCTTTACTTGATCTAAAGTGGAAGGTCGTTCATTCATCATCAAGACATTATTGGTCCTTTTAGGGATAGCTTGTTGATCTAGCTTATGCAATTCCCTTTGTAGCATGTCCTTTTGTCCTGGTAGAGACAATGAATCCCATAAAGAGATGTTCATATGTAGCTTCTTCATATAGTCCACTATATTGACTTGAGGACTGTCTCCCTTCAAGTTTTCCTTGGGGCTAATCCCAACCTGAGCTAGAGGTTGAGGGGATGAAGGTACAAATGGCTATCTAAAGTTTGGGGCCTTTTGATTTGAGTGTGATGGAGAAGGTGCTGCTACTACTTGGGTGGTTTCCTAGACTTCTCCCAATGCTCTTCTCTTGAATCTTATGTTGGTTATAACATAGTCAGCCTAATTTTTTGTAGTGCCCACATAATTCAATGAATAAAATTCCCTTTGTAGATGATTCATGAGGGTAGAATTAGGCTGGCCCTGATTGCTACTTGTGCTGGGTTGCATTGGAGCCTTAAAGACCTAGGAATGAGCAACTACTTGATTGTCTGCATTCCAAAAATAACTCATCATCTCATTCATATAAATAGCTTATTCCTGACCATATCCCATGGTCAAACAACTTGGTTGTTCCTACACTAGATTGTTCTGTACAAGCACCATGACTTTAGATGATGAAGGGGGGCCTAGATTGTAATTTTGAAATGGCCTGGTCTGAGTAAGCTGACCCTGTCCTTGATTATAATTTTGGAAAGGGGGTCTAGGGGCTTGACCATAATGCTAGTATCCCTAATTTGGTCTGATGCTTTGAGCTTCCTACCTTTTAAGAGCCATAAGTATGTTTGACATGCTCTACAACAGACTCTTAACTTCATGAAGCTCATTGGATGGAACAATAGCTAGTTTCTCTATGCTAGGTAGAGGAGCTAGTGTGGGAGTAACAGCCTAAATTAGAGGTAGCATTTTTGGAAAAAGTGGCATGTGAGGTCTAGGGGCTATTTTCATAGCCTGTACTAAACAATTTTCAACTACTATGGCTATGTCATAAGCAACAGGTAGTATATGCCCTCCCATGGATTGTATCATTACTGCAATATCACTATTCAATGACTTTAAATAATACAAGAAAGAATAGCTAGTAATCGGTCTTACCAGGATGGTGATTCTATCCCAAGTATTCTAAAACTGCATGTTGAAATCCTACATATACTTGTGTGGAGCTCTCTTTATGGTCATCAGCTTCTTAGCAAGTGAGAGGTCATCACTCTTCTCCCCAAAATAGTCTATCAACTGAGTACCCAATTCATTCTAAGAATGGATTAAATTTATAGGTAGGGTCCCATACCAGTCAAGAGCCTTACCTTTGAGAGATAATGCCAACAATCTGATAGTGATATTTTCTTCTATGACATTGTGAATATTGTAGAGGTTAGCAATATTCCTAATGTGCTTGATGACTGTAATGGGCCCCTCTCCATCGAAAGAAGGCACATTTTTTAGGGCTATTCTTAGGATTGGATCATAATGTGGGAGATTCAAGGGGCTCTGACCATGAAAAGCTACAAAGGGCAATGCCATAGCTGGGATGGGCTGTAATTGTGGCTCTACTGCGTATGTGTCCCTTACAATAGGTCTGACAGGATGGCTCATTGAATAAGGATGGGTCTTCTCAAACCTTAGTCTTTTAGTTGAGTTCAAAGGCAACTCAATGAAATCAAAGGGAACCCCTTTAGAAGCAGACCTTGTGGTGACCTTAGGCATAGAAAGTTAAGAAACTAGTCTTGATTAGTAAATTGAAGCTCTTACCAGTGAAGTTGCCAGATGCTGGAAATATTGATTTGTTATAACAAGACCAACATCAATCCTGAAACCTTCCTGAGCTATAAAACTATGTCCCACCAGGCATGCCAAAACTGTTGATGCAAAAGATTGCACCCTTGGCAGGAGGCCGAGCTCCTACCTTCTTCACGTAACTATGGAAACTCTCCTCTCACCTATGGGACTGGTGAAGCTAGAGGGGAGAGTCTCTAGGTAAGGGCTAGCTCCCTTTGATGCATCATATTCATTCTAGCAAATGATAACATACATACATACATATACATACATACATACATAGTGTGAGGGTGAGAAGGTCAAATTTATTTTGGTGCATCACCTCCTTAGAGTACTTTGTTTTCTTGTAATCTTCTTCCCTTTTCATACCCCCCATTATATACATATATATATATATATATATATATATATATATATATATATATAATGGGGGGGATGAAAAGGGAAGAAGATTACAAGAAAACAAAGTACTCTAAGGAGGTGATGCACCAAAATAAATTTGACCTTCTCACCCTCACAATAAAACTAGACAAATACATACATACACTCCACACTTGGTAGAAGGACCAGACTACAAGAAACTTGGTAGGGAGGCTTTGATGAAAAATACAAAAAATAGAGATTCACCAAGGTGCTGTGAAATGCACACTGTAAGTAATTTCTTCTATTTTGCACTTCCAAGTAGAGCTCTCCTTGTAAATTGTAGAAATGGCACCTTGTAGACAGTAAATATGTTGGTGTTGGACCTATGAAATCATCAAGAAATAATGACTAAACACAAACTAACACTCAAGACATACATAGAAATATCTATCCAAGATAGAGGTAAAAAATGTGTTTATTGATTCAGGTGAAATTTTGTCAGGGCTATGCCTTAAAAATGTGGAAGACATTTTATTAAATAACATATCTTCAAAATATAGGAGAAGAAAGGAGGCCTTTTGGCACCCCTTTTTACAAGTGGCCCATTTGTGTCCCCTCATTGGGAAGAGCAGGCTGGTCAAATATTAATGAACTGCGCCCCTTGTCTGTTTGTAAGGCCGCTTCTTCAAGGTGATTTACATGGTTTGTCCACTCATTAATGTGAAATGGAGAAAACTAGTTGCACTGCTAGCAATTTGCATCTCTAATGGTCAATTCATAGGCACTATTTCACCTGATAGAGTCACTTCTTGAATTGGTGCTTCCCTTCGCCACTTGGACCATCTGCCTGCTCCATGCTTGGCACTTTGTCCTTTTCCTATCTTGTCTCTTCTGGCTCCTTTGGCCCTTGGGGGTGATCTTCTAGTGGGTCGCTACCTACATTTCTGGGCCTCCTTTCATGGTTGGCACCTTTCAATTTGAAATCAAATGGCTATTTCATTATGCTAATTTTGACGTCCACGCGGCTGTCATTACTTTGAAAACCAATGGCTAATCCACTTCCTTAAATTTGACGGTCTTTGGGATGTCATCGTCCTTGTTAGAAGGTCATCGGGTCCTTTGCTGGCTTCTCTATGGGCTTTGTCCTCCTCACCCTTTGCTTAATGCTCCTTTATTTGAGCTAAGAGTTCCCTGCAAGGGTACCTGCCCTTCGGGGTCCTTCAACGGGTTGCTATGTCATTCTGAATTGACTCCCAGGTTCCTGCAGACTTTTTTCCTTAGACATTTCCCTACAAAATTTTGTTCAAAAACTTTTTCTTGTGGATATTTGTCTACAAACATTCTACCCTAGCCCCAGCCTTTGATTTGAACTGCGACCTAAATTCCTTCAGACTTTTTGTCTGAAGGAATTCCTTCGAACAAAAAGACTGAAGGAATTTAGGACTTAAGCAAAATTTGAATTCCTTTCGGCTGCCTTTTCCTTTGAAGTTCCTACCCTCCAAAAGGGAATTTGAACTTTGAGCTACCCTTCATCCAAGGGTATACCCTTAAACCAAGCTGTTGAACCCAAAATGGTTTAACGGTTCAAGCGGTTCAATCATTGCACACCAATGCCAAGTGAAACAAAACCGATAAACTTAAAGCCGCTGAACCATCTAGTTGAACCAAGTGATTTGAACCATTAGATTGAACCAAACATTGAACCACTTGCTTTGAACCAAGCTCATTGAACCAAACCATTAAACTAAAATTAGTTCAATGGTTCAACGTTGTTGAATTGAGATGTTTGAACTCAGCGATGAACTTTGTGTTAAACTAGACCAAAGAATGATTTAAACTATTCTGATTGAAAACTGTGTTGAACTTGTGCAACTTGAAATTGACTAACTTTGAATATCAAGGGAAGAAGGGGACTGAAATTTTGCTTATTGGGCAAAATTAGTCAACACTTTAGGTTATAATTTTTATTTGGGTTTTGGTCATATCAGTTAGTCTAGCAAGAAGAAAATTGTTATTTTATATCATCCATAGAATTAGAGTACATGTGGGTTTTTAACACAAATATTTAGGTTATTTGGCTTCATGGGATTTTATATGAGTTTGGCATTATTATCAAGTATCCCACCATCCTTTATTTTGGCAATCAAATTACTATACATATATATAGGAATTAGGTTCAATAGTAGAGGACCAAACACATTGAGATTCACATGCATTTTATCTAGGAGATTATTCATGGTCAGTTCATCAACTTGATATTTTTTTATTATTTAAAGTAGGTTGCAGATATCTTTACCAAACCCTTCATTGAGATCAAGTTCATTCATATATGAGCTCTTCTTTGGGTGTGGTTTATATAAATAATATCATCATCTTTGTGGCATGGGGATTCTACCCTCCTCACTTATTCTATGTTTCTCTCTTTTTTTCTTTTTTTTTTTGTGGGGGGGAGGCAGGGTGGAGTTTTTAATATGGGTTTTCTCCTTTTCTCTACTTTATAGGAGATTACTTTGTGCATGGGTACCTCATCAGGCCTAGTTTTTAGGACCCAATTTTTTCACACTACCCACTTAAGATATGCTTATGGGGGGTGTTAAAGTAGGTATTTTATTTTTCACATATTTATTTATTATGGTAATTTTTCCCTCACTTGGATTTTTCTTAATTTCATGGAGAATTTTGATTATCTGTGTAATTTGATCAAGTGACTAGGAAGTAACTCCTTTGACTAGGTATTCTGCATATGGCAATTACTTCTCTATTCTTAGCCCTATTGATCACATTTTATGTATGAATTATTTATTATGGGGGTATGTTGACCACCTTTTTTGGATGAGTTACTCAGTACTCCCCTGTATGTATGTATCTCATTTGAGATTGTTTTAGTTAATAGAATATTAGTTTTGCTCCATTTTGGTTTTATGTAATAGTATCACTTGTGATTTCATAGTACTTCAACTTAATTGTGGTGTATACTATCTTTGTCTCATATGATCATTTGACCATCAAATTTTCATTATATGAACCTAGAAACAACTTCTATAATTATATATGTTTTATATTATTTTTATTATGTCAACATAAAAGAATGTTAATCTTTTGAATTGTTTAGATTATGTAAATTATAGTAATGATACATGAATATGAATGTAAAAGGAAGAATATGATCAAAAAAATATACTTAGTATTAAAAAAAGAGACCTAAATAATGTAGGAAATAATTCTTTATAATTTTTGGTCTATTTATAAGTCATAGAGGTTTCCAAAAGTTTGAAAATGCTTAGAATAGTGAAAATCAAGGTTTGAGGAGTTGTTCACACTAAAGGAAAGTATAGATTCCTAAGGAATTTATAATTTATGTTTATGGAGGGTTTTTTTAGAAAAGAGTACTACACATACCTATAAATTACCTTCATGTATTATATCAACAATTCTATTTATCCATGGTAGCTATAAACCTATCTCCTTCTTTTTGAAACCTTACACTAAATTTTAACACTAGGTTAGACTTGACAAATGATAATAATATTAGTTGATATGACTTCAACCAATCTTCAATGAATGGTTAAACATTACCTTAATATCTAATACTCTAAATATGGAATTCAAACTACATTTAGCTCTTTCTATTAGGTGTATGTGTGTAATTATGATTCTTTAATGAATTAAACCTCTAATCTAGCTTTCAACACTTGTGAAATGGAAACTTTAGATTGGTTTGAGTGACTTAGATTTATGATAGTACCTAATCCATATGAATGATGGATAAATTAGGAATTATATGGTCCTAAAGGAGTGTTTGATTATTAGATAGGATGGCATTATATTTATTCATATGGTACTATTTGGGTACTTTCACACACCATTGAAATGTGAAACATGCATATTGACCCTAAAGATTATTTAAATTTAAAATTTGACTTGTTTGAGAGAAAGGATGAGTCTAAGAGAATTGGATTTTGAAAAAACTATATGAGAATACAAATCTATAAGACTTTTTTGAAAGACAAGAATATTGATCTAATGATTTGGAGATAGTATGACTATGATATTGAATAGGTTAGTCACTTATTATATAATTATTGTAGGTTACTATTACTAAATTATGATGTTCAGACCTATATAAAATATGTGGATATAAGTTAAAGGTGTGTAATAGAAATATATATATGCATAAGTCATGTAAGGTTAAGGTAGTTCAATTTCAACTTTTTAAAGTGTCTAATACCATATTTTCATATCTAAAAATTCCCCCTTTTTCTTCTAGTATCTATATGAAATTCAATGCTAGAGTTAAAAGATAAAGAGATGTACATAATTGTGAAAAACACACTTTTTGGTCAAGAAAACACTCCAGGTTAGTAGTTTGATCTAGGTAATTCCTGCAATGAACATGCAACAATAAGTTTACATATATGAAAATGAAATCTAAAATGAAACTTTCAAAACTTAGAGAAAAAGGAAGTAATACAAGTATAAGTGGATGAATCATATTTACATATGTGAAGCTATTGGATTTTATTCTTCTTAATCATTAAATAACTATGATTCCTTATGAATAATATGAATAATCTTACTTTGTGCTAAATATTTTAGATAATTTAGGTTGATCATGACCTAGTGCAAAAATTAATATAGGTGGGGGCCATGGGTTAGGAAAATATATGCATAAACCCTCAAAAATTATATATACAAAGTTTAGGGTATATAATATCAACTCCAATAATAATTTAAATTATATTTAATATTAATATTAATGGAGGAGCCTATGTTAGGATCATGAATCAAATATTTAAAAGGGACATATAAATTTAATATGTAACCTTGTGTACTATGAATTTTATGTTCTTAAGTAGAAAATTATAGTAATGTGCATGCATTAATAATGTTCGTTCCACATAATATTATCCAATTATTTCTAACATGATATAAATTTCTATAAATTTATATCTTGTTTATCCTAAATTAGAAAAAAAATGAAAATAGGTAACTTTTTTCTTGTAAAATGTGTGCATATGCATTGCATATGATCCAAATGTTTTCTGATATATAAACATTTGTCTAATAATATAAAATCTCTTAATCATGCAATATACCCCAAAATATGAGTTTTCTCCAAATGGAGGCTTATTATTTTATGAAATACCCACTAATATGCCTTAATTTTGAGGTGATGGATGTAGCCTATGAATTAATCATCTTAAAATAAAAGAGTTAACCAAATCATGCTATATATAAAATAAAAATCATTTAGAATCATGTGTTAACATGTGGAGAATATGTTATCATAGTAATGAACATGCCATTAAACATTTAATGTAAGGAATATAAGTGCCATGACAATATAGATATAAAAATTACACGTGTATTAGTAACCACAACTAATATGAGAAATGAATAATGACCTATGAAATAAAGGTGTATGATATGAATAAAGGAAGAAAATGCAAATATATAGGTGCATTATATGAATCATATAAAATAAACTCAATAAATACATAGGATATATATAAATGATATGATATGAATATTTCTTTATGCATGGAGCATTTATTTTCTCCATAGGAAATTTCTAAACCTAAACCCAAAAGATGTATATACATGAAAACATTAAACATGAGGTGACTTACAAAATTATCACATGAATTAACCCATGTTTTGTAAAGAACTATTCAATATAAAAAATAAATGTTTCTTCAGGGGATCTACACTACCCATTTACATAGTCTTTAGACTATCTTAGAGTTCTAATTATACCATAGTATTTAGAGTCTCTAGCCTTCTCTTACTAGAATTTCCTTGAGTATAACTCTACTTATTCCCTATCTTTTATTTTTTCATCTCTATTTGGAGTCCCAAAATAAATTTCCCACTCTATCTCTTTGTATCATCCATTTTAATAGTTTAAATTTAGTTTCCTTCTCTAAACTCTTCGGCATTCAACTCTTTCTAGTCCCCATCCCAATAGCACCTTAATATTCTAATCCAACTATGATGGAAGCAACATGATGTAATTTTTCACAAGTCATTACAAGAATTTACCCTAGATTCCTATGACAAAAAAATCCATACATGACCTTGAACACAATATATCAATGGAAAACAAAATCATTGATGTATCCATTAATTTTGGTCTTCACCTAATGATCAATTTCACATGCCCAATCAGTAGCCAAACTATGCAATTTTATTCAAAAAAAAAAAAAAATCTTTCTTTTTATAGTCTTAAAATAGTAATAATCCATCCTTTAAGACCAAGTAGTTGGCATTTTAGGTAATTTACACTAGAAATTTTCATAAATCCGACCTTGATTGTGTTAAACTATGATTTCTCTTACAAAGCAAACTATTCTTATGAATTATTATTTTATAAAATTTAGTATTATTTAATCCAACCTAAGTTCAAGGTCTCTTTTACTAGGTACCCATATCATCTTGCTTCAAGTTCCACACTCACCACAACATTGTTAGTAGATTTTCCTGTGAGTCCTCATTAGAACATTCAAATGTTTTTATTATATGATAGGGATTACAAGTTTATAATAACTCAAATTGGTTTATAAATAGTCATGTAATTAAGATGAGTTAAATTAATTATTAGTTTGGGTATTTTATTAGACTCAATATACTTATTCAGATCTATCATCTTTGTTATGATAGACACATAGATTCAAACAAAATAAGGAAAAATTATGTGCACAAAATAACACAATAAAATTTCAAGTGAATCATAAAATGATATCTATATCATTTTCTCTCCTAAAACATTAATTGAACTAGTTTTATTTAAAATACACGTTATTTAAATAGCTATGATGAAGATCATGACCATTCAATTCTAGCGTCAAATGAGGCATTTCATATTCTACATAATTTTAATATTCAAAGAAGACTTGAATTTCATACAAATATTTTATATCACACACTTTTCACATTCAAAATGCTTATAAAAATTTAGATTTCATATTTTAATACCTATAATATGATAGTGAATTACTAAGTATATTATCTCAATATTTTATAGGCCAACATGCTTAAATATGTGAGTTATGCCTCTACCTCTAGTGGAGAGAAATATAAAGGTTAAAAAATATTAAAGGCTATAAAAAATGAAAATCCATTGTAAGATAATAATGAGGTAAATAATGTAGTAAATTTAGTATAAAAATAGTCTAACATATTAATAATATCATAAAAAGGGGAACAAAAAAATGATTAATAGAATTTCCTAAAAAATTGGAATAAATGATTTGTTGAAGGAAATATGATTAATCTTCCTATTATTAGATATTTTGATACATTAATAATATTTCATTAAAAATATGACACAAATGCATATTTTTATTATCATTAAGTCCCCCAAAATTATACATTTAGATGTATCACTTTGAAACACAAGATACAAGACCTGATTGAAATAAATCAAATCTAGATAGAGAATCTCAATAGTACTTTTAATCAATTAGTTTCAAAATGAAAACAAATTTTTAAAATATTTATCAATCCTCTTCCAAATCATGATAATAATCCCTAATAAAAATAATTTTTTTGTATGATATCTCAAAACAAATCATTCAAATATTATATTGCTCATAAATTTGATGTATTAGTATGTGTGGTTAATGAAATGCTTAAATTTATTCTCTAATATATAAATATGATCATGAAATTACGAAGGATGACTCTAACAATGTACCACTCTTTAATAAAGTTCTCATATGAACACAACAAGGTTCAGAAACAAAATTATGATTGATAATTTCATTCAATTAAAAATGTGTGCATGATGAAATTTGTCACAAGTCATGGATATACTAAGAATAATTTAGTTGGTAATACATTATTATTAAAATATATTATTACATAATTAATAAATAAATTTGAGGCTTTATATTACCTATCACATTGGATCCTAATACAATCATATTTTAGTTTCATGTATTACCACATAATTAGAAATATGGCATATTTCTTGGATGTCCCTAAATTAATTAAATGAAATTAATTAAGTAAATATTACATAGATTTTTAAAACTCATCAATAAAAATATTGTGACAAGATAGGTTCAACAAGAGGGTGTTACATAAAGATACACCAAATATGATAATCATATAACCATGAACAATTACACATTTAATTCAAGTACCTACTCATCCACATACCAAGGTAAAATCATCATAATATAATATGGATATTTAATAAAACCATATACCAAATATCCATTCATTCACTATGCCATTTGTATAAGTGAAAGTGATACTATAGAAGTGTATAAATGGGATGAGTACCAAGTAAAAACATAAATTTATATTTTCTCTAAAAAACCAATCTAAATATTTCCAAGAAGTATGTTTATACAATGGAAGTGAATGGTATATATAACAATATCAAGTGGTTTCTTCCATTTGATTACCTTATTCTAAGAATAAATTATGGTGTTAAACTAAATATATAATATAATAGTTATTTTAAGTTATCTTAATAAATTTGTGTAATATATTGAAACAAAAATACCCCACCCACTTTAGTGCAACTTAGACATGTATATAACAAAAAACTAAGGCTTAGAATCCTCTAAAAATGGGTCTCGACAATAAGGATTTATCATGTAGCTATATATAATGAAATATATGTGAGAAGATGAAGGAGGATTAGAGACACATCCCCAAAAAAACAATTCCATTAAAAATGAAGAATGTAATGAAGCAAAATAAGTCTCAAAATGTATAATCTCAATGACAAAGGCCTCTATGTGAATGTTGAAGTAGTTACACATAATTGAGAAAAATGTTTACCCTTTATATGAGGAATTAAAAGTGTGAACTAAGAATATTCTCACTCCATTAAGTAATAATGAGGACACAATATGAAAATATTTGAAATTGATCCAAAAATGAAGAGTGGCAGTGGTCATGCATTATCATGCACAATAACTAAAAAATAAGAAAGCAAAGAAGAACTTTCAAATGAAGGATAAAATTATCTATTCATTGAAATAATTACCATTTTAAGTGGAAGGTATGGCTAAAAAATCTCAAATTTTAATAACTAGGATCCACAAGGTGTGTGTATCATCACTAATATTTAAAAAATTGAAATTTATAAAAAAAAAATATTGAGTGAATTCTCAATAAAATAATCCAAAATATTAGAAGAAGAACCCATAATACATGGTGGATAATTAATGAAATTAATGGAGAGATAATATTATAAAATGGAAGAGATATGACCCACAAATAAGAGGTCTATCATTGAAATCATAAGTGTCAAAGAACATAATATGGTAACTCCCATTAACATACTAAAAAATATCATAAGAAGAATCCATAAGACATGGTGGGTCATCATTGAATTGAGTGGAGATATAATCTTCAAAATTGAAGATAGATGACCCACAAGACAAGGTGGGTTACTAGTGAAATAAAAAATGTTAAAGAAAAAAGTAGGGGCACTCCCATAAATAGAGACAAAATAATGATTTTATTTATACATATGATGAATCTATAAGAGTGATATGATATATAAAATAAGGCTTTACAAATAGGAGATAGATATCATATAGTAAAACTATTCATAAGAAAAGAGAGGTGTGGAAACTAAAATATCACAAGGAAGTGTGGAGATAATATCATAAAATGATTCACCAAATAGATAAGGGTCTCCATATATATTCTACATAATAATCTAAACTATGCAAAGGTAATATACGTGCTCAATATGGTGATGTATATACATGGAAACATTCAACAATAGGTGACCTAAAACATTGTCACATTAATTGACCCATATTTTGTAAGGAACTAGGTTATAATGAACATGACCTATCCATGTATAAAATGAAGAAGGTCATATGGATAAAATAAATATCCCATGTACAAATGAACCATTTCAAATGTTTCATTTGTCCATGGAAAATTTATTTTATCCTTAGGAGCTTCTTCCTTTATTATATGGATAAATCATGTTCATTCTAACCTAGTTCTTTACAAAGCATAGGCCAATTCATGTGATCATGTTTTAGGCCACCTAATGTTGAATATTTCCATGTATGTACATCATCTTATTGAGAACATATATTACTCTTTCATAGTTTATATTATTATGTAAAATTTATATGGATATCCTTCTCTATTAGGTGTGTCTTTTTGTGATATTATCTACAAACCTCATTGTGAGATTGTAGTTTCCACACCTTTTATTTATTATAATGATATTTTACTATAGGATATGTATCTCCTATTTATAGATCCTTATTTTTTGTATGAGTTTATGATAGACTAGTGATGTCTTTTTATATAACCATTTATTTTTTATAGGATATCACTCTTATAGATCCATCATACATATACACTTCAAAAGATTATTTTGTCTCCATTTATAGGATTACCCCATGTTAGGGTGTGTTCATGTTATTAAGTTTGTAATAAAGTAGATATTGTTAGTTAGAACAATATTATGTTAATGGGTGTTTGTGTGGTATATTATTGTTATGAATTTAACAATAATATATGGGTTAGTTTTATTTAGTTTGTTAGTTATAAGAATATATTATATTAATAATATATTTTGTATATAGTGGGTTGATTGGTTATGTGAAATATTGTAGTGATCTCACCATAGCAAATATAGGAAACACATTTCCTATATAGCCTTGTAATATGTTGAATGTAAAGAGTCGAAGAATTGAATGAGATATTAGAATATTATTGAGTTTAAATCCTATGATGTTTGAATAATTCATTGTTGAGTAAACTCTTATTTTTACCAATATATAGTATCAAAGTAGGGATGTGGATCTAAAAATTTGTGTGGGGTAGGTGCACTGAGGTTTGTCCCAATGGATGTTTGTAGTTATTATAATAATGTATCTTGTGAATATAATTTAGCTAGTAGTATAAGTTACTTTTTATCTTTGTGGAGATTTTTTCAATGGATATAATTTAAAAAAATTCATGGCACCACCATCTAGTTGTGTGATTTGTATGACTCCATTCATATCATTGTTCACTACACAAACATGCCAATCTTGAAATTATACATCAATGAAGGCCAAAAATTGAGGATTGCATTAGCTATAGATCAATAAAGGTATCCAAAATTATCACAATATCATATTTCTATTTTTTCTTTGCTATGTTATGGCTCTAGAAACATTCAATTGTATGTGATAGTCTCATGTCTTTTGGAGAACGTTAATTTTATACCCAATACTTGAATTAATTCAACTCTCATGTGGTTTGTTTAGGATCAACCCTGAGAGTCTCATGATTTTTTGACACCATTATCCATGTAGAGTTGAGAACTTAGTTACATCTTAGATATAGTGAGCTATGCATTGATCTACTATTCAAATCACCTCCCAAATCATTACTCTTGTACATAGATCTGTCACATTTTGATTTTGAATGACTCTAATGAGGAGAAAATCAATCAGTTCTATCAATATATTTATGTTTATCTATACTAGATTTTCATCATGGTTCATTCAATGGTGACAAGCTATCATAGATGTGTGGATGTGTGATAGTACATCAAAGCATGGACCTCAAAAATCACTTATTTATGATCAAGTTCTTAGTATAACATGTTTAAAGCTTATCTTGCCATTATTCAAGTGAGTTATGTAGAATATTTGTTTAGTATTTTATTATATTTGGTCTTTAGTCATAATCTTTTATTAGTCTTCAATACTTCATTTAAAATTATAGGCCTTTAATAAATTGTCAAAATAGTCCATATTTATGTCATTAACGTTGGTCGATAGTCAAAGTCATTTAGGTGAATATTATAATTAGGTGTGTTTGGTATTATCATAAACATTAAATGGTTAGATATTTATGTCAAAAATGAGTCAAAAGTCAAAAATTATTTTTCTATCATTAAATCATTTTGAGTATTTTTTTGTAAAGAGTCATTTTTTAAGAAGCTGTCAAAATTTTCAAAGTTAAAATTTTATCCTTGTAATGGATGCATTTTTTGGTGACCATTACATCAAAGTTGGAAAAAGTATGTTAGTCTTGAAGGTGGATTTTGTCATAAAAAATGGCATGTAAAGTATGAGCTTCAAAACTTAATTAATTGAGTAAGCAATATCACATATTGGAGGTTGGAGGAAATGGAGGATGGATTTTATAGAGCCTCTATTTAGTCACCAATTAGTGGGCCTAGATGAATTGGTGACATATTTTGTGTGGTGTGTTTTACATCAAATTAGCTAATGCCAAGGACAATATTTTAATGGTAGTGGAAATTTTCTACAATGTTTTTGTTTGGGTGGTAACAAATATTAATAGAGGCTTCATAATATGACAATGATGATTTATTCCTCATAATATTTTGTTTTCTAGTATTGTGTATGTTTTCATTCCCTATTAGATTGGAAAAAAAGGAGAGTGAAAATATAATGGAATATGGAAATAGTAGTATAAAAGGGTAGCTAAATACATAAATCCTCTAATTATAGAGATCCTCTAACAACCATACTTATTTATGAAGATGATTGTCCAGTGAAACATCTATTTCATTCACATGGAGTAAATTTGGGATTCATTCTTCACATAGTAGTGGTCATGTACAACAAGATTCAGATAGTAGTATGCAAACCTAAAAGTATGTGTTGGCATATGATTCTATTTGGGATAGTTCTTGAAGATGTATATTTTATCCATGCTCACATTAAGGAGGTGTATATTAGGGGTTAATATTGTTCACAAGGTGGTGAATGTTAGGGTGCGTTCACATTATTAAGTTCTTAATAACTTAAATATTGTTAGTTAAAACAATATTATGTTAATAGTTGTTTTTGTGGTATAGTAATGTTATGAATAATAACAATAATATATGGATTAGTTTTATTTAGTTTGTTAGTTATACACATATTTTTTAGTAACGATATATTTTTATATAGTGGGTTGGTTATTTGTGTGAGATATTTTAGGGATCTCACCATCCTGAATATAGGAAACACATTTCCTATATAGCTTTGTAATATTTCAAATGTAAAGTGTTGAATAATTGAATGAGAGTATTAGAATATTATAGTGTTTAAATAATTATTTATTATTCTATGATGTTCATCTCATTAATTTTTTAAGAAACTTTACTTTTTACCAATACCCTTAATATATTTTTTTAGCACATTTTATTTCAATGACAACCCACCTTGTCTTGTGTCCTCTGTCTTCAATTTTTAAATATATCTTGACTAAGTTAAATTATGACCCACCATGTCTTATGGGTTATTTTTATAATATTTTGGAGTATTTTTATGGGAGTTCCCCTATTATGTTATTTGAAACTTATCATTTCAATGATGACCTACCTATCTATGGTTCCCATCTCTTCCATTTTATAATAGTATCTTTCCATTCATTTCATTTATTAACCACAATATCTAGTGGGTTTTTCTTTTGATGTTTTGGATTATTTGATGGGATTTCATCCAATGTGTTTATTGTAACTTCCATGTTTTTTAATATTAGTGATGATCAACATGCCTTTTGGATCCCATTTATTCAAATGTTAAGGTTTTATAGTCACACCATCCATTTCAAATGGAAATTCTTTCAATGAATGGACCATTTTGTAATTCTTCATCTTGTTTAGTTATTTTTCATGATATTTCATGACCATTTCCACTCTTCATGTTTGGATCAATTTCAAATATTATCATTTTATTACCTAATTATTACTTCAAGGAGTGATAATATTTTTAGTTCAAAATTTATTTCATTCCTCTAACAAAGGGTCAAAATGTTATCCAATTTAGGTGTACCTACTTTAGTTTTCACATAAAGGTCTTTGTCAGTGAAATTATAGATTTTGATACTTGTTTTCCTTCATCACATTCCTAATTTTTTTATGGAAATATTCTTTTGGGGATTTGTCTCTATTCTTCCTTCCTCTTATTACACATGTTTCATTATATATAGCTACATGATAAGGCCTAGTTGTTGAGACTCATTTTTAAAGGATTTTAGGCATAATTTTTTATTATATACATCCTAAAATTGCACTAAAGTGGGTGTGAAATGTTTTTTTCAATATATTACACACATTATATAAGATAAATTAGGATAGTTATTATTTATATAGTTATTTTAACACCATCATTTAGGCTTAGAATAAGACAAGAAAATGGGAGAAACCACTTTAAAATGTTATGTATATCATTAACATTCATTTTATAAATATAATTTTGGAAAAACAATTTCATTTATTTATTTTACATGAATACATATTTATGTTTTTGCTTCCATTGTGTGTAGATATATTATAGTAAATCATTCTGAGAATAAATTTGGTCTTCACCCCTTTCCTACACTTATCGAATATCACTTTCACTTATACAAATGGATTATAAAATTAATGGATCTTTGGTAGGTACTTTTTCACAAATAATCATATTAGGTTGTGATGATATTACCTTGGTATGTAGATTATTAGCTACTTGGATTAAAGGTTTACTTGTTCATGGTTATATGATTAGTCTATTTGGTATATCTTTATGTACTACCTATTTATGAACTTGTGTTGGAGCATCATAGGAAGTGCATTGAATAGTGATCACAATATTTGCATGGGTGAATTTAAATATTATTATAAGGTTGACTTAATTACTTTCATTTGATTATGCTAGGAACATTCAATAAATATGCCATATTTTCCATGATGTGGTAATACATGAAACTAGAATAGTATCATATTAGGATCCAACGTGATGGGTAACATAAAGCCTCAAAGTTACTTATTGATTATGTTATAATAATATTTAACAATAAATATATTACTAACTATATCTTTATCAATATATCCATGAATAGTGAAAAAAATCTTCATGCATACATTTGTAATTAACAAAATTATCAATCATAATTTTTTTTCTGAAACTTGATTACATTTTTATGAGAACTCTAGTAAACAGTGATATGTTAGTAGAGTCATCATTTATAATTTCATGATCATAAAAAATATTTTTAGGAATCAATTAATGCATTTCATAGCCACACATATGATTACATCAAGTTAATGAGCTTTATAATGTTAAATTGATTTATTTTGGGATATCATATGAACATTTTTATTTGTAGTATGACTGATTAGAAATATTTTTAATATGATTGATAAATATTTTAAAGTTTTTATTTTATTTTTAAAATGATTCATTCAAATTACTATTGAGACCCTCTACCTCAATTTAATTTCTTTCAATCAGGTCTTGTATCTAGTGCTTTAAAGTGATGCATATATGTGTATAATTTATATGAATTATTTAATAGTCTTAATGTAACAAATTATCTAAAAATAGATAAACTAGTAATATTATCTTTTACTCATTATTTATGCACATTTTCAGGAACTTATGTTAATCATTTTCTTTGTTCTATTTTTTTGTGATATTACTAATATGTTGGACATTTATTGTACTAAATTCACTATAATATTTTATTAATTATTATGTTGGAATGTATTTTAAATTTTCATATCATTTAATTTCGTTTTGCCTTTATATATATCTCCACTAGAGGCATGGGCATTACTCCCATATTTAACCATGTTGACCTATAAAATCTTGATCTCATTTTTTATTACTACATGAAAAATTTGTCTTAGATTAATAAAATAAAACTTTGAGATAATATGATTTGTAATTCACTATTAGATTGTAGGTGTTATAATATGAAGTGTAAAATATTTTAACTATTGTATATGTGAAAAGTGTGTGATATGTTTTTTTTTAATAAAATTCAGGTCTTTTTTGAATATCAAATGTATTTAGAAGATGAAACACTTTCTTCAAGGCTAGAATTGAGTGGCTATGAAGGTGAAGCAACACAAACTCATCATATCTCTATAAATAATGTGTATTTTAAAGGAAATGTAGTTATAATTTGTGTTTTGAAAGAGATAATGATATAGAGATCATTTTATGTTTCACTTAAAATTTTAATGTGCTATTATGTGCACATACATTTTCCCTATTTTGTTCTAATTGATGTGTCTATCATAACACAAATGATGGATCTGAGTAAGTAAATTGAGTATAATAAAATGCACCAAAAATAAAAATGAATTGAACTCATCTTAATTCCATGACTATTAATAAACCAAATTGAGTTATTATGAAATTTTAATCATAGTCACACAATACAAACATTAGCAAGATCTAATGAGGAATTATAGGAAGCTCTACTAACATTAATGTCATGATCATAGAGCTTGAAACATGCTAATATGGTTACTATTAAAAGATACCTTGATCATTGGTTAAATGAAATAATATATAAGTTCACAAAAAAAAAATCTCAATAAATTATAGTTGAACACATTCATGTGATATTCATGAAATTTTATGGTGAAAATTACATGAAATTTTAGTTGTTTGGTTTTCAATGATTGAGTATTATTATTTTAATCCTATAGAAACAAATTATATTATTTTATCTGAAGAAAAATATGTAATTTGGATACTGATTGGACACATGAAATTCATCATTGGGTGAATATAAAAATTGATGGATACATCATTGATTTGTTTATCCTTGACTTTTTTGATGAACTAGGGTACATTATTCAAATGATTTTATACATTGATAAAAATATTGGTTTTAAAAAGGCCATGTTCATATTCCATCTTAGATGGAATAGTCACTTATGGAATTATGAAAAAGTAGACTATAATGAGTTTAATGATGAAGAGTTTAAAGAAGGAATGTAAAGCTAAACCCATAATATGGATGATACAGAGACTTAGAGTGAGAAGGTTATACCAAGACTTTATAGAGATATGTAAAAGAAAAAGAGGTGGAATAAGCAAATTTATACTTGGGAAAATATTTTTAGGAGTGAGCTATAGACTATGGAGGCTATGTAGATAAGGACTTCAAATACCTCGAATGCACAAAAGAGACTATATATATTATAGCAACTATAAGGAATTTGGAGACCAAGCCAAAGAGAAAATAAATAATAAACTGAAGTGATAAAAGATAAGTTTTAGAGAGGTAATTAAATTAGTTAAATAGTAATTTTTGGAAATAGTTTTTGGGGAAGAAATTATTTTACAATGAGAAGCATAGCCTTTCAAAGAAGTCATGTTGAATCACATGTTTTTTTAAGGTTCAATATTGATCAAAGTAGATATTTCATATAAGGATTATTAACTCTTATGGGTTGAATCCCCTATTCCTAAGTTATGAATTATAAAAATTAGTTTAGAAGACAAGAGTGTTGATATTTTCTTGATGATTTCAAAGAGAAATTTAGAAAGCTTAGTGTAAAAACTAAGAAGTTGCTTAGAAATAAGGTAATAGTAATATAAATATGATTATAGTGAATTTAAAGATCCCTATTAGGTCAATTAAAAAAATATTATTAGATAGGTATAACCACAAAAAATATGTGTCTTAATGTGGGAGTTTCTATCACACTAACACCATATGATAGGTCCTTCGGCCTAGAGTAGTATTTGTTGACCTACAAGATGAAATGGAAAGTTAAAGGTATGACCATTGATGTGAAAAGGTGTGATATCATAGGCTATTTGATAGGAATAAATCTATATTTTATCTCCAAAGTTAATCCACTATAATTGAATTTGTAAAAATTCAAAAATAAATTGATTGGCGAGTTTAATATGTAAAAATGTACAAGTTAGATTATTCAATAATTGAAGAAGATTCATTAGAAACTGGGGGAATTATTTTGTAACTATGATTTTAAAATCTCTTATGTGAATAAAAAACTAAATTTTAAATTTATAGACTCAAATAAGGCCACTTAGTTTGAGGAAGTTTTGAAAAATAAGATTAGGTTTTCCAATGCATAGACATAGTTCTCTAGTAGATTTGATGCATGTTCAGCTATGATTTAAGTTGAATAGATAGAAGATTTTAGATATTCTCTTCCTATTACAAAACTAGATATGAATATAGAAATAATATTCTATAAAATTAAATAAATACATGAGATCAAATAAACCAGACTGGCTATATGGTGTATTCAATGTATAAAATAAGGACATCATATGAGTGACTATTAAAAAATCAAAATGGAAATTCACAAGATTTGTAACACAATAATAAAATCCAATGTGAAGTTCCATGTATTGTATCACTACATACAACAACCTCATATCATGTTATAAAACTTTTGTAAATCACACAATGATGATGAGAATAATTCTTGAGCTCTTCAAGAGCAAAAGGAAGATATTATCTTTAATTTATTTGTAATAGCTACATAATATTATATATCTATGAATCCATGAGTATTGAGTCCAAATGTTAAAATGGAAATAATAACATAGTCTAGTATGCTTAACACTAAAATATATATTAAGGAATCTAGGGTTAAAAGTGTTAGAGACATCTTAGGTGATAAGGGTGATAAACTATCTCAAAAGCAAGACAATTAATTTTCAAACTCAAATAAAAAATATTCTAAATTTAAATACTAAGATATGCTAAAATAGTAGGTAAACCAATTATTTATATTGTAATAAATGGATAAATAATGGTACTTACATGTATTACTATGTTCATTCAAATCTAATATTGAAGAGGTTAGATATATACTAGATTTGTATTTTAGATCAATCATTAGATTCTATAAATTTGACCTCTATAACCTCAAACACTTGCATCAACCTTAGATGGTTATGTAGATGATTTTATATAACATAGACACAAGTGTCAAGTGTAAAATGCATGCTTTATCTATATGTGACCACCTAAAATTTTAAGAATTCTATGTCACCTTCACTCTAGTGTGCTTAGATTTGTATTATGGGATATCACTCCTCATCAAATAGAAAAACCTTGGTTATTCATCTTCATAGTGATTGTGGGAAAAATGGGTTAGTGGTCACATAATGTTGAACTAACCCCAAATGCCCCTATATCATTGGGTGCTACCTACATATCCACTACTCTGAAGAGGGCCTCAAACTCATGTAGCTTTCCCCTATGTGTGGGGTTGTCTATTTATAAACATGTAATATGTGATAAGAAAGTACAATAGTTACCTAGCTTGTAACTTATAAAATATGTCTCATGGGATACTCCTTTAGTAATTCAGACTTTAATATGTGTTGTCCTTATGAATGCTATGGAAATAGGGGAAATAAGGATTGTTTTCTCATATGAATTCTTGATTTAGTACTTTTGGTAAGTTGTCTTGTAAGTTGTTAGGTCTGTGATAGGTGAGGAATGAATTAAGATTCATCATGCATATATACCAATCCTTTTAGGGAATATCTCACATTAAATCACTTAGGATAACCATAGGGATATATTTTATTTAAAAATTGGATGAATTTAGTGAATTAGACACTTGCATTAGAATGGGATATATGCATCAACATAAGTGTCTAATTGGGATGTAAATGTTCAGGTAGATGGAAAATAGGCATAGGTCAAGAAATTAAAAAACAAAATATAAGTGGGTTTATATAATTCTAACCATGATATAAGGTTTGATTCATTAGAATAACATTGGTTAGAATAATCAATAACTAATAGGCACATAAATATAAAATGTGTGAGCCTTTCAGCAATGAGAAAAAGTCTGGAACTTAGAGGAACAACCAAGGTCTATATTTTCCAAGTGTAAAAGAATTAGGTGTTATATAACTTATATATAGTGTCTACATCCCCCCATTAAACTAGAAATTAAATTGGTAGTTTAATGGAAAATAAATGTGTATCTAGGTGTATATAACACACCTTACCTTTTTATGATCCCAAATTGAGTGCTTTATTGGTGACTAACCTAAAGCCAAGAGAATGTTATGGTACATAATCAGTGCATATAATCTAAAATCAAAAGTAGTAAAATGATTTAGATATAAGGAGTAAGGTTTAGGAGCACACATGTGTATTGATGCAACCACCTTGCCATTTTTAAATTTTAATTTGATAAAATGTATCATCATGACCCACTCAAGTTGAGACTAGGAAAAATATAAATTTGAAAAGTGCATATATATATATATATATAAGAGGACACAAGTCCCCAACCTTAGAGAAAAATGATCATTTACCAATTGACGATTGAGATTAGCTCAACTATATAACCCAATCATATTTATAACCTCATGAGCGTGAATGAACCAAGTCAACACACATTATAAAATTAGTGAGATTAGATGATGTAATCAAGTATAACCTATAAAATTGGAAATATTGAGTGATTTGATCACCTCAACCATAACAAAAATGAACTAATTACTATAGTATATTGGCTCAATATAGTCTATTATAGTCCAACCTTATGAATTAAAGTGTGTAGAAGTGTTTTAAATCTAAATGGTCATTTGATTTTTCAATATAAGGTAATATTTTACATGGGATATTCATCTTATATATATCTCATGTTGAAACTCAGGTATATAAATGGTACCAATGTATGGAATTATTACACAACTATATATCTAAATCATATAACTATGAATTTTGGCCGACCCACAAACTATGTAAGTGTGGATAACATGTTTCCATAACATGCCCCCACTATATATTTGAAAATATAAACTAGTATGAGTGTGGATAACATGTTTCTAAAACATGCCCCTACTACAATATGAATTTGATAAATAGTATGAGTGTGAATAACATGTTTTCAAAACATGCCCCTATAGACATCCAATTCCTATCACTATTGTATTGAAATTGCCAATATAAGCAACATTCTATGATAATGCATAATCTGGGCCAAAATCACTAAAATGTGATAAATGGTTTGAAATTATCACATACAGGTGTTGATTTAGTATAATGTATGATTAAATGACGCAATGTATTTTATGTGAATATTATCTTTTCTAAAATCATTTCAATTCAAATTATGACCATGCAAAATGACACTCTAGACCATTGAATTATTCTAATTTGGTAGCACATGTCATGTACATGTGTTATTTTTCATATATAGTGCCCTAATTGGGGTATTATTTTGCACATAATTGACACCTTTTTCTGATTATACTCCAATCAAATTATGAATTCATAAAATGACATTTCTAATCAAGTTGATTAAGCATGCAACAAATTTCCAATGAATTACATAAAATTAATTAAAACCAATGAAGAAAATTAAATCAAATCAAGAGCCTAAGTGAAAAATCCATGGAATCTATTGAAAATCTATTTATTGGAAGTTTATTCCTCAAATATGCATCATCCCATAGCATCATCAATGGGGTGGCATCCATAGGCCATTAATGGAACAAATATTAGGATTAAGCCTTCCCATTCCTCATCAATGGCCCATTATTCTAAGTATTATGGGATTATTTATGTCTTGTCCCTCTGAAATTGAATCAGTTAATGGCCACACATCTTTATATTAAGATGGATGCTCATGGTTAATTCTTAACATTTTTAAAAAAATTATAAATATAGGGCCTCACCATTGATAAAAAGAGCTTGAATTGTTTTATTTTATAATGTATAATTATTTTAACACCGTTTCACAAAATTTTCAAAAATTGATCAAACTCATGAGCCGAAGCCATTGGTGCATTAATAAATGATAGAGAATCTTTATACTCATCATTTACATAGACTTGGAATACCAAATCTAGTGAAAAACATGATTTTTTCATGCTCTTAGAAAAAAGTATGTTATTTGGAAGGTTTGATAGTATTTCCTATTTTTATATCTCTTATAAATAATTTTAAACACCTTATGAGGGAGTCAGATTGATATTTTAATGTCTATATGCTTCTTTATAGAGATTTTCTTGATTAACACATGGAATAATGAATCTTATAATCCTACTCTATATTTTGGCATGCCTAGTGGGACTCACACCTTAAAAAAGTCTTTATACTTTATAAATTTTCATTAAGACACTCTTTCGAGGTTGTTTTGAACTTTTTTTTCTCTCATTTTACATTTCAATGGCTTCTGAGATTAATGGTGGGATCGACATGTAAATCAATGGGATTGCTCTAGAAGTCAATGGGATCAACCTAAACATCTATAAGATCACCCTAAGAAATGGTAGGAATGAATCCATGAATATTAGGATCAATTTTATACACTTTTTAACTACCTATGTGTCTTTTAGGATTGGTGATATTGCTTATAAATCGATAGGATCACTCTATAGAATGATAAGAACACTCTTTAAATTGGAAAGATCAACCTATGAAATATCAAGATTACTATAAACCAAAAAATAATAGGTTATTTTTATTAAATTTTAATCAAATTTCATCATTTTGGTAGGATCAACCTATGGTTTGGTCAGTTATCCCTGTTAAACAGTGATATTGGCTTATCAAATGGTGAGATCACAAAGTAGTGTTTATTTTGTTATATCTTTCAATGGGATCTCCCTATGGAATGGTGGGATTGACCTATATAATGGATATATCACTCTATAAAATGATGGTATTGACATGAATAATGGTGAGATCACTATATAAAATGGAAAGATTGACTTGCATAAGAAAATATAGACTTATAATAATAAGCTAGAAGTTTATGTTAATAATTCACACTCTAATTTTAGACATATAAACATCTTCTTTATAGGATTTAAGATAATTATTCTCCATTTAAATAAGTAAATCAAGGAAAAAATCATTAATATTTCATTTTGTTTCCATAAAAAGAAATCTCACATTAGCTGAACACTCTTAAGAGTTTTATTTTCATGCTTGTTTATTAATTTTTTTTAGCAAAATGAGTGTGACATGTATGCTCTCCCCCCCATCCCATTTAGGTAACTTTGGTGACCAAAATCATTCATTATTTTCATTTGGTGCCTTATCCAAAGGCATGAAGATAAATTTTTTAGGGCCCTCCTCAAATACATATGGTTTGGGTGATCCTAAAATGACCATAAAGTCTTTTCACTTGTCTTTACTTTTATGCATTTTGGCTTGTGAGTGGGAATTCATCACCTCATCATAGGTTATTTAGGGAAGAATTAACTTATTAATTCATATTTCAACATAATTTCAACCCCAATCCATGTTGGATTATATAGATTGAGATAGTGAATCATTGGGATGGTAGTTTGAGTGGTTAAACTCCCTTTGTTAGTGACTAGTACCCTCAAAATGTATGATCAACTTGGAAATTACACTACACTAAAAAAACTATGGATGTAGTGATTATTAAAAAGATAATACATTTTAAAAATAGTAAAATTTATGTGTATCCAATTGATGTGAGTATATCTAATGTTAGCCACACTTGGGACCATCTAGATGCACAAAAATTTAGTTTTAGAACAAACCCCACTTGTTGCAGACATACTATTGATGTAGGTCAAGTAAGACTAAGTTACATGTCACTATACAAACTCTTGAGAAAATAGGGGGTATAGAAAACCTACTTTTCATGTTATTTTTTTATTAGCAATCAAAATCCTCTCAAGAGTACATATATAGATGGAATTTTATGATATCATGTAACTTTGTTAGTTTTAGGATTTATGACATTACACTTAGGCATGTTTTGTCTTTTTATCCTTTATTTTATTGGTATTTTTGAGTATAAAACTATTTGTGTAAAATATAAAACATTTCAATAAACCAAACACTTTGTTATACACCATTCTATTTGAATAAAGAGGCATTATGTTGACTAAATAAAAATCATTTCTTGCATTGATCAATTTTTCATTTAAAAAATTTTGTTTGTATCTTTTGAACAATGTTTCTATGTTTTCCATTTGGCTCTAGACCATTTTCCTACTTTGTACAAAATCTCAAAGTCTATCTTTGTCTAAATTCCAAATCTCACCTTTCTAAGTTCTGATCCAAGGTGTTATCAGTTTACCTCTTGCACTTGGTTTGAGTAACTTGGGTATGATTTATCATTTGGATTGAAGGAAATTACCTAGACTCATCATAATTTTATTCTAATTTTGGGCTTATATTATCTTGTATTCACTCAAGCTCTAAGTTCATGGACCATTCTACATCCTATTACCATGTGTTGTAGTTGTGATGCTCGTTTGGTTTTAGCTATATACTTAGGAGTTATTATGGTGATTCACATTTTGAGCTGCTTATTTTACATTGTTATCTTCTTAATCATAAACAACTTCTTCTAATTTTATAATCATAACTCATCACAGTTATATATATATATATATATATATATATATATATATATATATATATATTTATTTATTTATTTATGTTATTAATGTATCTTTGACCTAAGTTTATTGTGTTATCATGCACTTTAGGTTCCAAATTTATCTTACCCTCTTCTAATTTGATGATTTAAACCCACCAAAGTTGGGTAAGTTCATAACCACTTTATTCTAATTCTATGGTAGTATGCCACTTACTTTATTATAGTCTCATTTTACCTTGTCATTTTTTAAAAGAAATATGAACACTCTTTTTAAAATGTTTACAAAACACATTTCACATATTATCAAATGTATAATGGCAATATACCAAGCATGACATAAAGGTATACTCATTATGGGGTCTCTTAAGGCCCTTGTTAAGAGGAAGATCATTTTTATGATGGATAGGAGAACTCCGTTGTGTTCAAAGATATCCCAATAACTTTAAAATCTGAAGAAGATTATTATGAACATCAAACCTTATAAAACAAAGATGAATCTATATTAAGGTTGATAGAATCAGGAGTTAGGTTACCACTATATTTCCCTATGGAATAATTGCACACACTTATTAGAGTAGAACATAAAAATCAAAAACAACCTATCGCTTATAATACAAAATCCAACATTGCTTCATCTAGAAAATGAAAAAAAATGCTCATAGATTTTTCACACAATGTTCAATATCCTGCCACCAAGATCAAGAAAATCAATCATTGGTACACATAACACTTATCACGGACTTAATAGACTCTTTGGCTATAACTTCAATCACAAAAAATGCTTCTAAAGAGAAAGATAATGTGATAGATCAAACATAACATACCTTGGTTGGGCCTACATCTATGATAGATACTAACACTTCATATGAAAAAAAAAACATAGATATGCTTTGCAACATATTTCAATAGATACAAAACATACATTATTCAATCACCAAGAGGCTCTTGTCCCTTCACAGAACCAAGGGATGAAAAACTCAACACATATTGGTGGTATTATTAAAAAAAATTAAATTTCCTCCCAAGAAACATGTCCTTTAGTGAATCAACCACAAAATCCTCAAAATCAATAGTACACTTATAATTCATAGTGCTAGATTCTAGGAAATGTCCATCAAGCACCTAAGAATAAATGACCAACCTACTTGACTCAAGGAGTAAATTATAAAAAAGTCACTAATCATAGGTTCTATATCCCTAATAAAATAATGAAATAGGGGAACATACCACTACAACAAAATTATATTCCACCTAAAAGTGCACCAAACATGTAGGAGTGGAATTTGATGAAGGAAATAGTGTCAAGACTAGAGATGGGAAACTGAGTCAAGAAATATAAGTTTGATGAGATATGTCAATATAGATTTGAATTAAGTATTCTCTAATTCCCCTTTCCACCTCATTTTAAGGCACCCAAATTTGATAAATATAAAGGGAAGGGTGACCCTTAAGAACATATCTAAGATTTTTCTGTGTTATGCCAAGAGGTAACTTATAGTAGTGTTTATCTGCTTCACTTGTTTCAACTAATTTTGGTTAGAAAGACTTTGTATTAGCTCCAAAAATAACCTAAATTATTATTGGTATATTACAATGATTTATATGAAAAATTTATCAACCATTTGTTTTATAACATTGAACATGATTTGATGTTGGTCGACTTAGGTAAAGCCAAACAATGAGATGGGGAAAACTTCATGGCATATCTACAATGATAGAGATCATTAGCTAGATTATTTCAACATAATATTCTAGATAAATAGTTAGCTAATATTTATGTACATAACTTACACCTTGAGATAGATCATAATCTATGACTTGTTTGTATAAACACATTCAAAGAAATCATAGACAAGGGTGTGTAGATTGAGAAGGTACTCATAACTAAGTACCTTGTTAAGATTTATTCATAGGGTAAAATATATAATCACACTCAACCACCTATTTAGGCTATTTATACAAAGAAGATGGGTTTAAAAAGAAGAAAAACATGGTGGAAAATGAAGTGACATAATCTAAGCATATGCAAATAGTGTAATCTTTACCATCTCCAAATATGTAGCTAACTCTACCTAATCCATCAACTAATTTACAAAGGGATCCTCCATGAAGGGTATTAAACAAATTTAAAGTATTCAAAAAATTAGGAGATCATGTTGAGGCCATATTTTAAAAGCTAGTAGTAGTTAATCTGATTGTGTGCTTATACCAAGGCCATTCTCAGAAGATCAAACCAAACTTTATTGGTATTGGGCATATGAGTTTTGTAACTTTTGTCATGTTATTGGCCATGGTATTTATTGATGTGTTTAATTAAGACATCTCATTGAATATTTGATCAAAAGTGGTGAGGTTAAAGTAAAACACATGGTGAAAAACACTAATTAGGATATGGGAATTTACAAAGACCTATTTTTTAAACACAATCAATAGACAATAAGAAATAATCAGAATTAAGGACAAAACTAGCATCAACAAGAACAAGCCTAAAATAATAATCAAGATTATAATACCTATGATAATAAATTAGGTTAAAACAACATGGCATATGATTATAATAGCATCATGGAACACATTTTTGTAAATCATGTCACCACCATCACCATCAAAGATTGAGAACCAACCCATGCTTCTCAAAGTAATAGACACCCCATTATAGGGTCAACACCATCCTCTTCACCTAATACTATGTTAATTCTAATAAATTCCATGGCACCTCAATAATTATTTTTAATTATCTCTATATCCCCTTCTTCTAATTATAATTATTCCTTATCAATTAAAATTTCACAAATTCAACTAGATGCTCATGAGTCACCATCCAAGGCCCTTTGCCTTATTATAATTATAATGGATCCTTGTCAACTTTAAATTACACAATCAAAACTAAACCCTCATGAATCACCCTTTAGGGCCCTTTATCCTCTTATAATATTAGACCTAATGCGAACACTATGCCTTTAGATCCAAAACTACATAGTGCACTAGTCAAGGCTAAACCCTTTGATGCTTCAATTGAAAATCTATATATTATCTTGGAAAAACTTAATAAAACTCCTATGAAAATTTCTATTTTAGATATTTTGCATACATCTGACATCTATAAAACTATTTTGAACAACTTCCTCAAACAATCCACTATTCCCCAAGACATTAACCCTAAACAATTCTAAACACTTATAGGGCATTTGTCTCCTTTATAAAAAGTTACATTTGATCAAAAGGGCATGTCTACTATTGGTCTTAGCCAAAATAACCCCTTGTATATTGAGGTCATCATCAAAAATCACAAAATCAAGTAGGTTCTTATAGATAATGATTTTATGCTCAATATAGTGTCGCTCAATTTGGTACAATGATTGAGTTATATTATTAAATATATCCAACCAAATATAATCATGATCAAGGCATACAACAATGATGAAAGGGAATATTTTGGAGCTATATGTTTATTTCTCATTGTTGGGTCTATTTCTCATCTTACTTTATGCCATATTGAGGATATTAAATTACCTTATAACATAATTTTTGGTCATCCTTGGATCCTTGATGTTGGAAGCACAACCATTGAGATTGGGGTTGAATTAGTGTATAAAATTTTATTTTAACTCCATATATCATTAATCAATATTTCAAACCAATCTAATAAATAAATAATGCATAGAGAAGAAATCACATAAACATGAAGAAAGATATCAACACATGAAAACCAAAGATACATGGGAAACCCTCATGGGTAATAAAACCCACTGACACACCACTTGGATTACAGTCCTATAAGTAATGAATCAACATTCGTGATGAATCAACCCCATAAGGAACACCAAACCCTCAATATTTAAAGCACCAACTCAATTATTCCTTTAGCAAGATCTAACTTAAAAAGAGGATAAAAACACCTAAGTTACTTGGAACCAAACCATCCACTTCAAGGAAACTTCAAAAATATCCAACCTATAAAGCATCTTCCACTCCCTCTTAACTAAGTACCAACCCAACCAAGACAAGTTTGATCACCTTAAGACACCTTGTTGCTCAATCAACATATGGTGAACTCTTATTTAAATCTTCTCTATCCATTATCATACATAGAAAAAAAATATATGATGAAACTTTGATGGTCTCTTACAATATACTCAACTCAATCACTCTTCTTCAACTTTCTACCCCTCTCAAAACAACCTCTTAGGCTTCCTCGCTCAACATGACTATTATAGGGTCATTAGGTCAACTGACCTTGTCCAACATGCTCAAAAATTATATAGGATATTAATTACTAACCATGTTCTCCCGTATTATGGTCTACATAAAACTAATTATTTTCCTCAAATATCTCTTTTCTTCATTTTTTCATATTCCTTTAGCTAACCCAAATAGGTCTATTATGCCTTGTATAAATACAAGACTCTTTCTATCACCCACCTTGGTTAGTTAAAAATATATCCATACTTGAATCACTCTTATAATAGTTCAATACAAATTATTCATAAGTGAAAATCCCATCACACAATTTTTTCACCACCCATAGGGACAAAAACCACCATTAGGCCTAATAGAGACCTAATGCAATTAGGTTTATCTCAAGAAACATGTTACACCTTAAATCACTATGGCTAATATGGACCTCATGAAAGTATTAAAACATTTAAAACACTTGAATTTAGACCTCAAATAACATCCTTCATTCTCAATAAGTCACACTTCATTTTCTCACCTCATGAAGGCACCATTAGGCCTTAAAGACCTATTAGGCTTAATTACCTAGAAAACATAGTCTTCAAAGATTAATCCCAAACCACCTATATAAAAACATTCAAGGAATAATAAAAAAATTATTGTAAACTTAATGAATTAATTTTATTAATAAAATCCATTATAAATCTTATATCATGCTCTAAACACTCTAAAACACTTCTTAAAAAAGATCAATCTGATCTGCTAGTCATCTCCAAAACACAATCTATAACCTTTGATCACCAACATCTATAAAGGCACTTAAAAACACTAAAAATTAATGAATTATATTATATATACTATATATAAAAACATAATATTCTTTTTATGATTCAAAATTTTTCAAGATGACATAGGAACATCAAACTCACTATCCCACAAAAAATTCCCTATAACTTCAAAAACAAAATCCTGAAGAATGTTGTTTTCAACTCCTATAAAGATACTTAAATGAGATATAATGCACATTAATTTTTAATTTTTGACCTATATATCATCCTTAAATATATATATTATAATTTTAGGTGTCAATCATTGGTCTTGTAGACCAATTTCTTAAGCTTCTCTCTCACATTCCTTCCACAACCAGACAAGCCATTTTGGCTTCCATATTTAAACTTATTAAAGTGACCCTCAACCTTATATAAATAATTTAAATTTCATATACGTATTATTTTAACTTTAAATTTCACCCCTTCAAGATATTGAAAGTCTTTCCTCATTCAAGTGGCATAATGGAAACACCTTAGGGCTATGGGTGACCCAAATTTGAGGTGAGTCTATAGATTAGGGTTAGTTCCCTTGATGTACCACTTCAAAAAACCCCAAAAAACTCTAGTTTATGATTAAAATGGTTAATAATCTTAAAATAAACCTATATAATTAGGTTATTCACTAAATATATGGTCTACTCACACCACTTTCAATGTATTTGGAACCAAAAGGAAAACTACACATACACTTCATCTATCAAACTAAAATATCTTATTCTACATCAACATTTCAATCATGGGGTATTAAAGAGAGTCTATGTTAGGACATATACAATATTTATTATATAAACATTAATTAATAATATACTCACTATACTTATAATCCATGTTAGACACTTTTTGGTGACCTACAAAAGAGAGATTTCAAACTACACAAGGCACTAAGAAGGATAACATGCCAAAGTAAGTGAAATACACTTGCATAAGACCAACACCAACAATATGAAATTAATTAATTAATTAATTAATTAGGTAAAAACATAATTATTTATTATTTAAAGTAAAAAATGGAGTATGGATTCACCATACTCAAGTGGAGAGATGTCTATAATAACCAAAAAAGCTAGAATATATAGGAATTATGAGAGAAAGATAGAAGGTGAAGCTCAAGAGTCACTAAGACACTTTTAAAGTAAGTATAATGAGTTAAAATAACATTAAATAAATAATTAGATAGGTATTTAAAGTAAAAAAATGGAAAATATCTCTCAAATTTATCTAACTCCTCCATATGTGGCATAGATGTTCTTTTGCTTGCATAAGAAACTATCTTCATGATTTGCCCTCACTAGACTCCTTCATCAATAATTAGGGTTATGTATGATCATTTATCTAAATGGGATGTTTAATAAAAATCCTCCACATTAATTTTAATGGTCTAAAATCATTCATATCTTTCTTTCCATGAGCAATCATCTCTAACAGTTACAAATGACTTTATCTCATTCACCTCTCACAATTGGCACATAAAATGATTCAAATTATACAATATAATCCATGAAAAAATAGTAATGAAACCTTTGAATATTTTACATTCCATTATGTTCATGAATCAATCCTCAAAATGCTTCCTAATTAGAGTTTCATCATTTTCACTAAGTGTTCACTGCTTGTTCACTATGACTAGCTGAGATGAAAGAGATGATAGGCACACTTAAGATAGTATATAGCTAAATATATGGACATGAGGACTTATAAAAATTCCCAATATCTCTCCTGAAAGTGGTTACATCCTTTTAAGCTTCTCCATACCTGCAAAACACATAAATTTGTCAATACAATCCCTATTATACACCATCCATATAGGTCAGCTACACCTCAATCACATGTAATAGGTCCCTAGAGATTATTATAAAAAACCAAATCATCATCCTATCCTTTAATCCCAATATAAATACTCAATTTTTATTATCTTCTCCACCGGGTCTACGAGAGGGTTTGTGAGGGTTTTAAAGTCACTTGGACTCTTAGCCTTTGTTCATAAAGGAAACACATTAGAGTTTTGAAATAATGACATTTAAGGATTATTATGGACTTTATCCAACATGATTGAGCACCTTGAGTCTCCATGAAAATCCTTAGATAAGTTATAAGTATTCTAAGATGGCCATTCATGTCCTTTTTGTACATTCTATAGGGTCTGAGTATCCTCAAGACCAAAAATGGCTTTTTTGGTGAAATTATGTACAAAATGAATGATTATATAAAACTTATTCCTCCATAATAACATGTTCCAAATAATATAAATTTTTATTTATCCCCAAAATGATGACAGACTACTTCTAGGTACTAGGCCTAGATTAGGTCTACTAGGTTTGCTTATAACTTAGGTTCAACCTAACCCCATAATGGATTCCCCTACCTTTTGACGGTTAAAATATCTCATTTATACCACCATGTACATTATATGAAGCATTAAAATTATTTTCAAATGATATAACTAAAAGTGTTTTCTCATTTTGGGTTAGGCTTACACCTTGCCTAACTACCATGCCTACAAACCTTGTTGCATGGAATACCTTGTCTAACCTTAGACCTTATAGCTTGATTTTGCTTGATGATATGGATGTCACACATATCATAAAACCTTTTTCTAAAGTTTCCATGGCTTACAGTATATGTTTTTGATCTCCTTTATCAAGAAAATAGGGAAATTTCCCCTATTTTGAATACCCAGTCAACTCATACAATGCTAGAGATCACTAATGAATTTTAGTGTGTTTAAGAGCATATTAGGGCCTCCTGAATACCTTCTTCCACTTTTCATCATCCCTTAAAACATTTCATGATAATTATACATGCCATGGAATTTAAGGATAATTAAAAATAAGTGACCAAATGTCAACATGATATTACTATAAAATCAATCCAAAAGAGCTAGGAGCTCTATTTTGAAATAAAGGAGATTAGGGTTCTAAGTCTTAGTCTTATCATCTTTGAAGATATCCTTCATTATTCACTTGTAAATTCACCCTTATCAACAAGTCTACCATTATATTAAAAAATATCAAGGAAAATTAAGAGTTCCTTAAGTGCCTCAAGATCACCAAATGACCTCCATACTCTCTGCTCAGGCCACCTGAAGGTATGCATTTGACTGTATGTAGGCAAAAAGGATGGAATTGAGAAATAAAAAGTTTTTTCAAATCCTCCTAACACCCCAAATTCATTTATTATCCCTAAAATTAATAACCTCCATCAATAAAAATTTGAAATCAACTTCAAAACACCTTCATCCATATGGAAATAACCTACCTATAGGTGAAAAGAGCATATAATTTGCAAACACAAACAAGCCTAGAAGAGGCTTATTGAGTTATTGAGGTATAAAAATTTTATAATACAATGAAAAACTATGGAGAGGCATTAAAAAACATTGATAAATACTTGAAAACAACCATTCTATCAAACCAAAGCAAAAAATTCAAAAACAAGCTAAAATAGTGACCCCTCATGGATCTGAGAGCATAAAAAGCTACCTAGATTCTTAGTGATGCTTCATAAAGGAGGATATATTAAAATAGAAAATATTACCATGGATTTTAATTTGACTTATACCCCTTTCAACTCCCAAGATCACTCCCTCCAACTCCAAATATATGAATTGAACCAAGTATTCAAAGTTAACCTTTCTTATCTTGCAAATGCAAGAAAGGAGTAGAAGAAAATTTTGATTTTATTAACTAAAAATCTACACACCATGTATGTTAAATATCTTATGGAGTTGAAGAGACACCAGGCCCATGCTTTTAGTTGAAGGTGAGCTCAACAAGTTCGTATAAGTGCCATTAATGGCCTATTTTCAAGGAGATCTCCTTATTTTCATGCATTAAATTTACTCTTGAATACCTCTAACTTATTATCAACATTTTATGACCCAATTAACATTTAAATCTTCCTTGGTGACACTTTTCTTCCTTAACTCATCCATACAAGTCATTTAATGAGCCAAAAATATGACTAAAAGGCATTTTTTCATATAAAACATGGTAAAGGACAAATTTATGACTTTAAAACACCTTAAAACATTTAAATAACCATATTAGGACAAATATAAAAAAATTTAGCCTTTTAACATGTTTTAATAGAGTTGACCAATGTTGAATTTGGTTGACTAGGAAAGTACAAGGAAGATGGGCTTACACCAAGGTTAGAGCAAGGATAGGTGAGATGTTTAGACACACATGAGACCCTATTAGACATATAGGAACATTTTAAAAAGTTTAAATATGTATGGTTTGACCCAATTTGACTAAAAGTCAAATTTGGTCAACATTTTTGGCAACTCCTAGGGGTAACATGCTTACCTATGTTAAGGACTAGTAGCCTTATGTCATTTATTAGGAAAAGGGAGTCAAATGCAATCTAAAAAAATAGGATTAGAACTTTACATAAATAAAAATACATCTGATAAACCTCAAAACACACAAAGGAAAGACAACACACACCAAGACCAAGAAAACACACAAAGCAAAGGCACACTTGTGCTACTAAGCACTTAGGGAACACAAGACACAATAAAAAATAGACTAATTATGTACATCTAACCAGACATACCTTCCTAGATAAAAATAAAATTATCTTGAATATCATTTCTCATGAGATGAATGAGGATGCTAAGCATGCTTCTTTTTTGATGCATTACTAGATGACTCATGCTTCTCTCTTATTCCTTAGCTTGGCATGTCTTTTGATGGAGTCATCTCAAATAAGTATCCAAGGTATATGAACTCTTCTTCACCTTGGAAACATGCCTCATAATACTACTCCTTTGCCTCATCATGGAAAATTTACATCTCTATGAGTGAAATAGTCTCTTACAATTCTATGTCTTCTTGAAAGTTTTCATTGTCCTTTTTTCTATTGTAACCTCTTCAAACCCTTCAAGAAGTATTTTATCATGACATTATAGGAATTTTTTTTGCTCAAAATCTTCCTTGATTTTTGTAGGAGTAGCTCCACATGTGGTTCTATAATCAATCTTCAAACCTTCCCCAAAATACTCATAGTCATCATAAATTACTCCATCTTGATTTAGACTCCCTTGATGGTGATACCTCTCAACACCTTCTTGTTCCTCAACATCTTGGGCTTATTTTCATAGAAGTCTTGCCTTCTCAATATTTTCATATTGTTTAAACATTTTCATATAAGTATTCCACATGTCCTCTTCTTGAAACATGCCATCTTGCTTACCATTTATTATAGTCAGCTCCAAAGGAATTGTAGTCCCCTTGAGGCTTTCGAATTCAATTAAAATGCCTTCAAATCTCTATAAAAATTCATCATCCTCATTTTGGTCAGCATCAAGAAGGGGGAAAACAAGAGAAACATCTTCCTCTTCTTATTTGGAAACCAAAAGAACCTCTTCCAAAGATTCTTCTTCAACATAAATAATGTCATCTTTAATATCATCACAATCTGATGTTTCCTCACAAGAAGTTAGCTCATCTTAATCCTCAATCCAATATAAAATTTTGATCTATTTCTCCCTCTTAGTGGTGCCAATACTAGGCATCTCAAAACCATGAACTTTATCCCAAGAAGGTTTCCAAGGAGCAATGTATTCCTCACCCTTAGAATATGATTTATCCTCAATATACTGATCTACATTAGCTTTAATGACTTCATTTGCTTCAATATTTCCTTATATAGATGATATATTTTTACTTTTGAGTTATAACTCCTCAATTATTTTGGATAGGTTTTCTTGGAATATCTTCGCTTGGGGGGAAATAGTATATTCATTGGGAAAGGAAGTCAAAGGGAGTTGAGATGAAGGTAAAAAATCTTCTTGAGAAGTGGTGGAAGGGAGTTGAGTAGTTACAAGTTTCTCTTCACTTTCAACTTCTCCACTTAGACATTTTTTGTTCTTCTTTCCACAAGCTACCATTGCATCTTGGGAAGCTAGGCTTAGAGAGTTATTAATGAGGTTTAAATACAATTAGAGGGGTATATTATAGGCTTAGGAAACTTGGGATTTCCTTGGGCTTATCATCTTGTCTCAAAATTTGGAAGTTAGTCTTAGGAAACTCATTTATACTGCCATGATGGATTACCTTAAATGTTGGTTTGCCAATTTAGTCTACTTGTCAAGATGCACCTCAAAACTCAATCTTCCTTTCTAAAAATATTCTCCAATCTAGTTGTGAGATATATCAACTTGCTCAATAGTGGTGTCCTCCTTCCTTTGGCTGATCTCTTAGATGGACTTATAAGAATTTAAAATTTGGGGAACACATGAAGGATATGGGGAATTTTGAAGCATGTTTGGATTATAATTTTGAGTGGGTAAAGTTGACATACATGAAGGCTTATTTGGGTTGTATTGGAGTTGCCAAGACTGAGCTAGTTCATGAGCTTTCAACCTCTCTTATATGTGGAAAATTGGATCACAAACATTGAGCATTTCACCCATAAGGCCTTATCGATTATCTCTCTTAATGGGAATCCATTATCCCTTAACTAGCTCTAAAGCATCCATAACACTCTTGATACAATCACTAGGTATGATTTGACCACAACCATTTCTAACATCATGATCTAGCATATAGTCTTTATAACAAAGGAGAGTCTTCTTAAAACTTGCAATGGATTAACTTAGAGAGGAACTAGGTGAATAGGTAAAACATAAGATTGGGAGGGTTGACTACAATACTGATGTAAATCATAGCAAGGCTAAATATGATCATATTGGATTTGATAATATTGATCAAGAACTTGTCCATATCAATAGAGGATGGGAAAAGATGGATATGTCTGACCAACTTATGTTAAGACAAATTCAACATCAAAATTATCCATGAATCATTCATGAGAAGTGTATATAATAAGGAATAAATTCAATTAGAGTACATAGAATACTTGACTAGTATATTTGTGCTTGGAATCACTATTGTTGATTAGTGGAATTGCCTCTAAAGGCTGGTATCTTGAGGATAACATTGAAAATCCTCAAGGAATGGAATTTTTAGTCCCACCAAACATGCCAAAAATTTTATTCACTTGAAATTTCACCCCTTGAGTAGATGACAAGTCTCTCCTCATTCAAGTGTCACAATGGAAACACCTCAAGGCTATGGGTGACCCAAATTTGAGGTGAGTCTCTAGGTTAGGGCTAGTTCCCTTGATGTGCCACTTCCACACACCACAACCACAATTTTATTTATGAGGAAAATGGTTAAGAAATCATTAAGGTGGTGACGTACCAAATATATTGTCTACTCATACCACTTCAAATTCACTTGAAACCAAAAGTAAAACTACACATACACTTCATCCATAAAACTAAAATCTCTTCTTCTACATCAATGTTTCAATCATGGTGTCTTGAAGAGAGTCTAGGTTAAGAGGATTTAGATAATAGGTCTTCTAGAAACACTAATGAATAATATATTCACTATACTTTCAATCCACATTAGACACTTCTTGCTGACCTACAAAAGAGAGATTTCAAACTACACAAGGTACTAGGAAGGATAACACGTCAAGGTAAGTAAAATACACTTAGACAAGACCAATAACCATATTAATCACTTTATGAAGTAATGAATGAGGTTAAAACAACATTATTTATTATTCTAATGCAAAAAATGAGTAGGGATTCACCATATCAGGTGGAGATATGTCTACAATAGCCAAAAAGGCTAGAATATATAGGAATTGTGAGAGAAAATAGAGAAGGCGAAGCTCAAGAGTCACTAAGACACTTTTAAAGAATGAATAATGAGTTAAAATATCATGGAATCAATAATTATATGGTTTTTATAAGGAAAAAAATAAATTTCTCTCAAATTTATCTAACTCCACCATATGTGGTTTAGATACTCTTTTACTTGCATAAAAAACTATCTTCATGATTTTCCCTCATTATACTTCCTCATCACTAAGTAGGATTAGGTATGATGATTGATTCAAATGGGAGGGGTTACTAGAAATCCTCTACATACATTGGAATGGTCTAAAAACAATCATATATTTTTTTCCATGAGAAATCATCTCTAATAGTTATAAATGACTCTATCTCATGCACCTCTCACACTTGGCACACAAAATTCTTCCAATTATATAATTTAATCCATGAAAAAGGAGGAATGACACTTTTAAAGAGTTTCCATGTCATCATGTTCATGAATGAAGCCTTAAAAGGCTTCCTAATTGGATTTTCATCATTTTCACTAAGTGTTCACTATGACTAGTTGAGATGAAGGAGATGATGGGCACACTTAGGAGATTAGATAGATTAATATATGGACATGAGGACTTAAATAAATTCCAAATATTTCTCCTAAAGTTATTTGTATCCTTTGAAGCTTCTCCATACCTATAAAACTCACAAATGTGTCAAAAACATCCCTCTTATATACCATCTGTATAGGTAATGTACACCTTAGTCACATGTAACTAGTACTTAGAGAGTCTTATAAAACTCCAAATCATATTATTGGCCTTTACTCCCCATATTGATACTCTATTTGTTGTATCTTATCCATCGGGACTGAGAGAAGGTTTGTGAGGGTTTTAGAGTCACTTGGACTCTTAACCATTGTTCATAAAGGCTACATGTTGGAGTTTTGAAATAATTAAATTTAAGGAATCTCAGGGACCTTACCCAACATACCTGAGCACCTTGAGTCTCCATGCAAAGCCTTAGATAATTTCTAACCATTCTAAGATGGCCATTTGTGTCCTTTTTGTATATTCTATAGGGTTTGAGTATGCTCAATCCAAAAAATGGACTTTTGGTGAAATTATATGAAAATTGAGGGATAAAATAAAACATATTACTCCATAATAACATGTTACAACTGTTATCAATGTCTGTTTATCCCCAAAATGATGATGAACTACTTCTAGGTACTAGGCCTATATTAGGTCTACTAGTTCTACCTATAACTTAGGCTTAGATTGACCACATAATGGATTAAATTAACTTATAATGGCTAAAAAACCTTATGTAAACCCCCATGTAAATTATATAAATCATTATAATTCTTTTCAAATGTTTAAACTAAAATTTATTTCTCATTTGGGGTTAGGCTTACACGTTGCCTAACTACCCTACCTGAAAACCTTATTATATGGAGTACCTTGTCTAACATTAGACCTTATAAATTTATTTATCATGATATAATGTATGTCAAAAATATATTAAAACATTTTTGTAAATTTTTCATGGCTTTTAGTTCATGTTTTGATCTCCTTTATCAAGAAAATAGGGTTTATGCAAAGGAAAAAGTTCCCCTTGTTTGAGATAAAATAGGGGGTACTTTTCCTATTTTCACTAAATAATTAACCATTGGATGGGATTATTAAATTAAAAATTATGATTTATGAAAAATTTAAACTCTTGGTTAGGTCATATAACCATCCAAAATAACAAATTTCAAGGCTGTACTTTTTTCTAGATAGATTGTCCAGGGTTCTTGAAGTATAATGTATGTAGTTATTTATGTCACTCATGGATGATTTTTTTTCATTGGTTTTGGTATATTAATGGTTTAAATATTATGTTATAGGTATTAAATAATCATTAAAAACTCTTTCCTACCACAAACTTCCTTCCCATCCTTGGGTTTTCAAGGCAACATGTTAACCTGACTGTGTTATGCTTGAAAAGACCCTTGCTTGTGTATTTTGTAGTATTTAAACTTTGAAAAGGTGAATATAGCTTCTTATTTGAGTTATTTATAATTATATAGCAATGTATTTGTCCCCATAACTTAAAATATATGTCTTATTCATGTCAAGGACACTACCCCTTTGCTAACTGCCATAGATAGTAAAACATAGTTTATTGTAGGTGTATCTTGGGCTTTGGTTGATGTTTGGTCATGGTATTAGAGATTATTTTTTGATTATTAAGACCATAAAATACTTTACCATGATTTTTATTTCATTATTGTGCTAAGAAAATCATTAATATACCATATTTAGTTATTTGTCAACTATACCCTACCTTTCTAACCTGAAGGTTACCCTGTCTCAATATATAGATTGTTAGGTCAATTAGAGGGTAAAAATAACCTTCAGTGTTACCTCTACTTGTTTTATATTATTATTAAGTTATATTTAGTTTAAATAGACCATCTAAATCTAATAGTATACATTGATACCATTTCATTTCTTTTAAGAACCAGTTGGCTCATATAATTGTAGAGATCATTGATGAATTTTAGTGTGTTTAAGAACATATTTGGGCCTCCTCAATGCCCTTCTCCACTTGTCATCACCCCTTTAAAATTTTCATGGTCATTAACCATGCCATGTAATATAATGATAATGAACAAGAAGTTATCAAATTTCAACATGACATTGCTATAAAATCAATCTAAAATAACTAGGAGCTCTATTTTTACAAAAAAAGATATCAGCATTCTGAGTCTCAATATTATCATCTTTGAATATATATTTCATTCTTCACTTTTAAATTAACCATTATCAACGTGTATACCATGATATTGTAAAATATCAAAGAAAATAAAGATCTCCTTAAGTACCTCAATGCCACTAAATGACCTCCATACTCTCTGCTCAAGCCACTTGAAGGTATGCATTTGATTGCATATAGGTAGAAAGGATGGAATTAAGCAATAAAAAGTTTTTTAAAAGCCTCTTAACACCCCAAATAAATTTTTTAGACCTTAAATGGATAACCTTCATAAATATATTTTTAAAATCAACTTCAAAACACCTTCCTCTATGTGGAAATCACCTACCTATAGGTGAAAAGAGTAGACAATTTGTAAATACAAACAAGCCTAGAAGAGGCTTATTGAGTTCTTGAGGTCTCCAAAACCAAGAAGACAATCAAATATATATATATATATATGCATTATAAAACCTTTATAAACACTTTAAAAGAACCATTCTATCAAACCTTCATAAATAGATTTTTAAAATCAACTTTAAAACACCTTCCTCTATGTGGAAATCACCTACCTATAGGTGAAAAGAGCAGACAATTTGTAAACACAAACAAGCCTATAAGAGGCTTATTGAGTTCTTGAGGTCTCCAAAACCAAGAATACAATCAAATATATATATATATATATATATATATATATATATATATATATATATATATATATGCATTATAAAACCTTTATAAACACTTTAAAAGAACCATTCTATCAAACCAAAGCAAAAATTTAGAAACAAGCTCAAATAGTGACCCCTCATGGATATGAGAGCATGAAAAAATTCTTATATTCTTAGTGATGGTTCATAAATGAGGAGATATTAAACTAAAAAAATATTTCCATGTATTTTAATCTAACTTATACCCCTTTCAACTCCTAAGAGTATTCCCTCCAATTCCAATTGTACAAACTGTACCAAGCATTCAAATTTGACCTTTCTTGGCTTGCAAAGGAAAGAAAGAAAGAACAATATAAAATTTTGATATTATTGACTAAAAATATACACACCAAGCATGGTAAATATTTTATGTAGTTTAAAAGACACTAGGCCCACATTTTTAGTTGAAGGTGAGCTCATTAAGTCTATACAAGTGTCATTAATGGCCTATTTTCAAGTGGATATCTATATTTTCATGCATTAAACTACCTATAAAATGCATCTGACTAATTCCAAACATTTTTTGACACCATACATGTTTAAATATTCCTTGTTGACACTTTAATTCCTTAGCTCATCCGTACAAGTCATTTAATGAGCCAAAAATATGACTAAAAGGTATTTTACATATGAAACAGGGTAAAGGACAAATTTATGACTTAGGAACACCTTAGAAATTTTAAATGACCATATTAGGACAACTCTAACACAATTTAGGCCTTTGACCATATTTTACTAGAGTTTACTTTAGTTGACTAGGAAAGTACAAGGAAGATAGGCTTACACCAAGGCTAAAGCAAGGATAGGTGAGATGTTTAGACACACATGAAACCCTATTAGAAATACAGGAACCTTTGAAAAATTTTAAATATTTATGGGTTCAAATAATTTGAATAAAATAAAAAAATTATCAGCATAGACTAAAAAATATCAACATGTGCATTTCATACATTAAATCATGATATCACACCTCAAATTCATCACTTTTTCTTGTATACTTAAAATTGCCAAAAATTACCAACATAGTCATTGAAAAATGAACATCTAACACCTAAAGAGACAACCAAGATATTAAATTACATGAAAATTATACTATAATATAATTATATATACCTCCAATAGAAATATCATAGGCTCAAAGGGCTATATTGGTATTGCAGACCAGTCTCACAATCATGGCTTTCACTATCACAACTGAACTTGAAATGAAAACTTGTGAATAATATTTTAACCCCTTAAAACTTATTAATAACCCCTAAAAATTAATGGAGAATTTATAAAAGTCTTATACAAATAATTCATGATACATTTTACATAAATTGGGCCTATTAAGGATTCCCTAAACACCTTTACACTCTGATTGGTTTTTCTCACTAGTTTCACCATTAGCCCAGTTTAGCGATAGGTCAACATGAATGACAAAAATATCTTAAATAGAGGATATAACTTATCAAACTAAGATAATGGATAGAAAACAAAATTCTTAAGCTTAAATCACCATCCAGTTTCATGTTTGGTCTAATGCAACTTTTGACATCTATATCAACTTCTTTAGAAATAAGCATTTTCTTATATGTTCCATTAACTATATTAAACACTCAAAGCTACCTATAGGTACCTATAGGATTCCTATACATGATATAATCATAAAATATCCTTACCCATATTTTATAGGTCATTTACAACAATTTCTTCCTTATCAAGTCATTATGAGGGTTTTGAGAGTGTTTTAGACTGGTTTCCATTCTTAACATTTGTTCATACAACTCTATCATTAAAACCAATCACTAATGCTTTAAAATCAATAATAGGACCCTTTTTTATCTCTCCCCAAAATATAAAATTCCCATACAATAGTTACACATGTCAATAAGCATCAAAATTTCCTTCTTGAGTCTTCATCTCTTCATTCTACACACACAGGAGACCTTCAAACTCATTTTCATGCTTTTTATTTAAAATCAAAACCTAAAACTTCATCAAAATTATTTAATAAAAATATTAAACCTATATAAATTCTCATATTATCTCTAACACCTTGGAAACATAACTTGACCCCTCATTAGGCCACACTAGGTCTCTTTACACATTACAATTTTAAATTTCCAGTCACACTTTAGACCTTTAATATGCCTTAAAACCTATTGAACATCTATAAGAACCTCATATCCATGTCATAAACCCTCATACCATTCTCATAAAATATCAAAATACTTAAAACCTGATCATGATGCCTTATCATGCTACCTAGGGTCTTAGGACAAGGTCTATGAGAAGACCACCAATGAAGAGCATACCCCTTTGATTCACTTATGAGATTAATATGACTAACTCAACACATTACTCACATGCTCTAGCATTTAATTACACATATTCAAGCTCAAACACATCCATGTCATCATCATCATGCCTCTATAAGCCATTTTCATGCTTAGAAAATATGTCATCAAATAGACCTACTAGGTACCACACTACTTTTATACATTCTTGCCATTATATATGCACTTTTGAAATTCACTCTTGTGATAAAAACATCATTACATGCTCAAATACTGCCACACATAAGTAAACATACCTATAATCACTCATTTTAATGAGCCACCTTCATGTGATCTAACACTTGACCTCATGTATATGGTAAAAGAAGAAACTATCATCTTATAGACCCTTATTGACATCAATGCTAATGCACTAACACATGAAATCAATTACAACTTGTAGCAATCTCCCCCTTTGTTATTGATGGAAAACCACATTAATGGAAAAAATGAACTAATCATTATTTCAATAGGTTGGATCTCCCCAAACTGGTCTTTCTCCCCCATAGACATTAATGACAAAGGGTTATTATACTCTCACAAGGTCAACCATACATAGTCCATTGATCATTGGACTTGTCAATTCATAGAACCAACAAGCCCCCCCTACCTTTGTTCATGCATACTTCTACTCAAGCTTCTCATTAAACCTAATTTATATCCCCTTAGCTCCATGCTCTACCTTCATGAATCAATATAATATCCTTTAATTCCCACAAGCCATCATGGTTTGGATAATTAATGACTTCTTCTTTTGCAATCTCACTACCCTATAACCCTTGGTCTACTTTACACACTCAAAACATTGAGATAATATTAACAAACCTCTAAGAACTTATTCAAGACATATTCAAGAAGCTCCTCAATCCTCTATTACCTTAAGATCATCTTGATTCATATAACACATTAAAACCTCATGATACTCTTCATAATGAATCAACTTACACACTCAGTCAAGACCCTTTTGACAAAAACTTAGAACACTTGTCATCTTCAGATCACTTCCAAAACATTATGAACATTATTAGGGAAAAAAACTTGTCATCTCACTCTTATAACAACACAAGACCTTGTAAAATATTAAAAAACAATTTATACATTTAATAGCATTGGTCTTGTAGACCAATCCTCAACTCTCACACCCCTATTCTAATTTTGGATTATTACACAGGACCTTGAGCTTGCACATGCATTAAAATCATGATAGCTTCTAAATCAAACATTTCACTCATTCCATCTATTTTTCATTAATCTTCATAGGCCATAACATAGTCATTTACCTTATGAACAGACACCTTAGGGTTTACAGTCACATCAAGACTAGAACCCCTCATACCTCTATTATTTAAGTCTTGAGCATGTTATTCATTAATAAGATCAATCTGACCATACATAAATCATTTACAAGAGAAATATGACCTCAATAACATCTTCATTCACTTTGAACAACCAACCTAGGTGACCAAAAGCATCAAAAAACTCAACAAGTTGCTCTTATCAACTAAAATCAAAGTACTTTAAAGGCAATCAACTACTATGATGAATTTATTACACAAAATCATGTTTCAAAATCTGGTCTAATACATGGTATAATTTTTCAAGGAGTTAAAAACACTAAAAAACACTTATAAAACCATTTCAAATGCATTAGAAAGGATCTAAACCATCTTATATCAATCTAAGTTTATAAGACAAAACAAAGTCAACAAAAAATAACATTGACATGCAATAAATGTACTTGTATGAACTTTCAAAGCACACTACCACTTGGTGGATGATCATCATAGATTCTACTACAATTTTACATTTTACACCATCTTGATCTAACCTATTCCTTAGATTTTATAGGAAATAGAATGATCTAAGGATCATGCACATTCATTTGAATTAAAACCTCAATAGTCATATTTTGGAACGCTGAATGACTAGATCCTGAAGTATAAACTTGACTATCTCCAAAACATCATTGCATATAAAACTAACTTTAGAATATCATAACTTGATCTATAGAAAACATAAAGATACAAAACTTTTAGGGAAGGATCTTAGAACTATGGAAAACACCTCCATGAAACCCTTTGACTAGAGTTGAATTTATAGGTACATATATGAAATGCATAAGAAAACTAGTCTCTTCATACCTGTAAGATGTTCAATGATGGTCTAGTTTTTCATAAGATAGAATGTCACTTTTTATCTCTTCAAAGGATAATGAGAAACACTAAAACCTCACAAATTCATCTATGGAATCCTCATAACATCATTTATTACCTAAAATACTTAAAAACACTCTTTGTATCTTAACCACATCAAAACAAGCTTCTTGAATATTTGATTACTTACTTTACCAAGACACCTACACATATCTTCTTATAAGGTATAAAACAAGGTTATAAAAGACACCTTGATGATTTTACCTATACCTTTCACTCAACATGTGTTTAATGTCCTTTCAACTATCAACTTAGGTTTGATCTTTGACATGGCTTCAATATAATCCTTCTTCTTAGTCAATCTTGTCAGTAACCATCATGCAATCCTCTATGAAAACCTCAACCAATAATTTCAAAAACTTACTTATATTATGCTTATATGATCACCTTCAAGCTATCAACCCTCATACAAAGGACTTTTTATGATATCAATTATTGTAATAAAAACCAATAAGAGTGGGGGGTGAATCATTATATAAACTTTTATTTCAATTTCATATATCATTCATTAATCTTTCAAACCAAAATAGTAAACAAGCAATGCATAGAGAATTAATCATAGAAACATGAATAAATATATTAACAAATGAAAACTATAGATATGTGGTAAACCCTCATGGGGAATAAAACCCATTGACATACCACTTGGACTACATCTCTATAAGAAATGAGTCAACATTTAGTGAGGCGCTAAGCTCATAAAGAATACCAACACCTCACTAGTCAAGCATTAATTCAACTAGTCCTCTATCAAGATCCAACTTACAACAAAGATCCAACCCCCTAAGTGACTTGACATGAACCCATACATTTCAATGACACTTATTCAATCTCCAAACTATAAGGAAACTTCAACTCCCTCTTGATTAAGTACTAACCCAATCAAGACAAGTTTGATAACCTCAAAACACCTTATTGCTCAATCAACAGATGGAGACCTATTCTTCAAATATTTTATATCCACTATAATACATCAATAACACATATATTATTCAAATCTGATGGTCTCTTACAAGATACTCAACTCATTGACTCTTCTTCAACCTTCTACACCTCTTAAAATAACCTCTTAGGATTTCTCACTCAACATGCCTCTTCTAGGCTCATTAGGTCAACTGACCTTATCCAACACACTTATAACTTATATAGGATATTCATGACTAATATTATGATCCACTTTAATTGTCTACATTACCTAATTCTTCTCCTTAAATATCTCTTTTCTTTGGTTTCTCACATTCTTTCAACTAGCCCAAATAGGCCTATTATGCCTTATATAAATACAAGACCCTTGATATCACCCACATTAGTCATCCAAATATATATACACACTTGGATAGATTTTTTAATAGGTCAATAAAAATATCTAAAAAGTTAAAAACACATCACATAACCTGGTCACCACCCATAGGGACCAAAACCACCATTAGGCCTAATAGAGACCTAATGCAATTAGGTCGATCTCAAGCAACACATTACACCTTGAATCATTATGGCCCAAATGTCCATAACCAAAGTACTAAAACCTTTAAAAAACTTAATTTTAAACCTCATATAACCTCCTCCATTCTCAATAATTCACACTTCATTTTATCACCTCATAAAGGCACCATTAGGCCTTAAATACCTATTAGGCTTAATTACCCCAAAAACATAGTATCCAAAGATGAAGCTCAAAACAATTGTATAAATAGATTAAATTCATAATAAAAATATTTATGGAAGATTAATTACCTTAGGTTCATCATAAAATTCACTATACATTTTATATTAGGCTCCAAACACTAAAAAACACTTCTTCAAAAATCTCACATTGATCTGCCAAACAACTCCAAAACATAATTGATAACCTTTGATCACTAACATATTTAAAGTAACTATAAAATAATAAAAATTAATTAATTATAAACTATATAATATATATAAAAACAACATATTATTGGTATGCTTCAAAGTTGGTCAAGATGACATAGGAACATCAAACTCATTATCCCACAAAAAATTGCTTGTAACTTCAAAAACACAATCATGAAGAATGTTGTTTTTAGCTCTTGTAAGGATAATTTAAAAAAATATAATTAATTTTCATAGTTACTTTTTTTACCTATATATCATCCTCCAATAGATATATTGTAATTTCAAGTGTCAATCATTGGTCTTGTAGTCCAATTTCTTAAGCTTCTCTCTCACAGTCCTAACATAGCCAGACAAGTCATTTTGGCTTCCATATTTCAACTTATTAATGTGACTATCAAAATTTTATAAATAGTATATAGGTATTATATATACCAAAATATATCAAAACTTGAATTGGATAAATCAACTTTTGATATCACACCTCAAATTCATTACTTCATCTTGCATACTCAAAACTGCTAAAAACTACCAACACACAGTCATGGAAACATGAGAATATAACACCTAAAAGGACATAACCAAGATATTAAAATGGATAAAAATTATCCTATAATATAATTAGATAACTCAAATATAACTATCATAGAATCAAATGGAAATATTGGTCTTTTATAACAATCTCATAGTCTCAGGTTTCACTATCACAACTAAACTTGACATGACTACTTATGAACAATATTTTTACCCCTTACAGTGGATTAAAAAACACTCCAAATGAATGGCTAATTTATACAATTATTACAAAAAAATCATGATACGTTTCACACAAATTGGGCTTATTAAGACTTACCTAAACACCTTTTCACTCTGATCAATTTTTCTCACTGGTTTCACCATTAGCTCAGTTTAGCGATAGGTCAACATGAATAAAAAATATATTTGACCCATAGGCTCTAAATTTTCCAAATAACATCATGGATATAAAAAAATTCTTAGTATTCAATCTCCAACCATTTTCATGTTTGGTCTAATGCAAATTTTGACTTGTATATCAAATTCTTCATAAATAAGCATTTTACTATAAGTTCCATTCAATTTAAAAAACACTAAAATCCACATGGACGTACATGGAGGATTAATCTACATCATATAATAATAAAAATATCCTTAACAATCCATTCTAGGTTTTTTAAAACAAGTTATTCCTTATTGGGTCATTATGAGGGTTTTAGACCAGTTTCCATTCTTAACATTTATTCAGAGAGCTATGTCCCTAAAACCAACTATTAATAATTTTAAAAAAATTATATGAACCTTTTATATCTTTCCCCAAGATCTCAAATTCACATGCAATAGTTAAAACGTGTCAACAAGCATCAAAATTTCTTTCTCAAGTCTTCATCTTATCATTCTGCACAAATAGGAAACCTTTAAACTCATTTTCATGATTTCTACTTCAATGAAAAACATAAAAATTCATAAAAATCCTTTAATAAACCTCTTACACTTCTTTCAAACCTCATATTATCTATAACACCTTGGATACATAACTTGACCCCTCATTAGGCCACACTAGGTCTATTTGCATATTAGGTCTTAAACTGCTACTCATACTTTAGACCTTGAATATACCTTAAAACCTCTTACACAAGTCTCAAAACCTCATACCCATGTCATAAACCCTCATACCATGATAACATAGGCTCACAATCCTCTAAACATGATCATGATGACTCATCATGCCACTTAAGGTCTTAAGACAAGGTCTATGAGAAGACCACCAATGGAGAGCATACCCATTTGATTCACTTTTGAGAGTCATGTGACTAAATCAACACCTTAATCACATGATATTAAATTTCATTACACACATTAAATATCAACACACCCATGTCATCATCACCATGCCTCTATAATCCATTTACATGCTTAAAAACTAGGCCATCAAATAGACCTACTAAGTACTACACTACTTTGAAACCTTCCTTCCATTATAGATGCACTTTTGAAACTCATGATCATGCTAAAAAACTCATTCCATTCTCAAATAATACCAAACATAACTTCATATACCTATAGTCACTCATTTCAATGTGCCACCTTCATGTGAGCCAACACTTGATCTCAAGTATATGACATCAGAGGCAACTCTCATCTTACAAACCCTTCTTGACATTACTACCAATGCACTAACACATGACATCAATGAAAACATGTATAACATTAATTAAAATCTATCCCATCCACTTTACACCAATGCCTTAAGTTTCCCCACAATGGGATTGAAGTCACTATTACTGTTAATCTATAGCCTTACTAATATTTCAAAAACCTAGGTGATAAATTCAGCAATTATAACTATTGCCTTGGTTATGAATTCATGGAAAATAAGAACAAATGAATAGTTTTTTATCCACCCAGATCTAATTATATCAACCCAAGTGACCTCTTTTATACTTTGACTAGTCCATTTCCTGTAACACTTGCACAACAAATCACTATTAAGGATATAGGTATTTCCACATGCCATATGAAATATGCCTTCCATATTGCTAAATTACCCAAGTATCATAAATATTTTTTCAATTCTAAGGCTTCCCAAAAACATGTTATCCCAACATGATTTGGAAAAAGAATAAAGATATATAAAACCACCAATGGTATTTATACCTACTACTTCACTAAGTTAGGACCAAGAAGCTTGTATTGAAGGAGACTAGTTATATTCTAATGATATTGTTGATTATTTCATAATCCTAAGTATCCTATCCCTAATCAGATTATGGAAAACTATGATTATATAGGTAAAGGCCATAGGCCATGAGATCAAAGAATCTTGGAACCAAAATTATTAGGTAAGCTAAACATAAGTAAAGGTTATGGATTTATACCACTTGTGGGTGACCTAATATATTTTGATAGTGATTATTCTAAATAAACTAGCCTCAAGAATCCTAGTATAGATGTAAGATCTAATTATATCATTTATGATGATATTTATAACATGTACTTATTTAACTCCAACTACATTATGACCAGCACATCCCATTGTCTCTTTTGCCTTCACCATCTTGACCTCATTGATTAGTACTAGTAGGATCCTATTATACCTCTTGACAAATTTTATAATGAAGAATATTTTGCTAATTACATGGGACTCAGAGATGGATTACCAATTGGTGACCATAATCAAGGTTTTTACTTTTATTTAGACTCTTTCACCTACTTTGGAGAGCAAACAAATTGTCTTGTTCATAAAAAAGATAAAACATCAAAATATTTGGGTGAAAACCTCTTCAAAGTGTTTTTTGATTAGGTAAATAGTAAATAAAAATACAAGGCCTTGAGTGAAAACCTATTTTAGGTGCTCTTGGATGGGGAATTTTTCTCATCTCTGAAGGATGTGCAGTGTCCATCAAGTCCTAGATCTATAACTAGTGTTATTATCAATTTTGAACAATAAAAAGTCGTTGAGCATCTTGTTCTTGAATTTATAGAGATATTTGCTAGTTGCCCATTACCCAAACTAGTAGATTCAAATTCATCTCATTATCTATATCTTTGGAAAGAACAACTAGAAGTTGAAGTAAAATATGATGATTATAATCAAATGTTTCCCACTATTCTAGAAGATGGTTATACACTCCTTTTAGAAAACACTATAGAGACAACCTAGGGAATTATTATAGCCCCCCAAAAAATTATCTTAGAGCCTCTCTCACTGATAAAGAGCATGACCACATTATCACCTTTCTAAGATACCTCATTTATATCTTTACATGGGTTTATTCTAACATGTTAGGCTTCAACTTGTTGTCCATATAGATGATAAGATTGTTAAATAGAAATTGAGAAAGATGCATTCATGAATCACTCTTTTGGTAAAAGCAGAACTAGAGAAACTATTCGGAGTAGGCTTCATTAGACCATTGGACTATTCTAAATGGATATCAAACATATTTTTAGTAATCAAAAATCCATAAGGTATATGCATTTGTATTGATTTTATAGATATCAATAAGTAATATCCCAAAGATGATGTTACTCTACCCAATATCAATATGATTATTGATTTGATTACTAGGTATGAGATCTTGTCCCTCATATATAGATTTTTAGGATATAATCAGATCAAGATAGCTCCAAAAGACCAACATAAAATTGCATTCACTACATCATGGGGAACATTCTATTATCAAGTCATGTCATTTGGCTTGAATAATGCTAGGGTCACCTATTATCATGTTATGACTATGATATTCCATGACACAATGAAAAATATTGTTGAGGACTATGTTGATGACAACCTAGTAAAATTAAAAACACATGTTGGACATCTTAATATTCTATGGAGGATATTTGAGAGACTTCATGAGTACAAGATTTGTCTAAATCCTAAGAAGTGTGTCTTTGGTGTCACTTTGGGGAAATTTTTAAGATTCATTTTGTCACAAAGAGGGTTTGAAGTGGATCCTATATAAATCAAGGCCATTATGTAAATTACTCCACCTTCTAATCTAAAATAGATGTGTAGCCTACAAGGAAAGATATAATCTATTTGTAGTTTTATTTCATAATTGGAAGATAAGTGCCACCCATTTAGACACCTCTTGAAGAAAGGGGTCACTTTTCAATGGGATGTTGAATGTCAATTATCATTTGTGAATCTCATAAAATACTTGGCCAACCTACTAGTTTTGAGACCACAAACACCTAGACAAACATTAATTATTTATATTTTAGCCATTGATCATGCACTGGGGAAATTTTATCCCAACACATTGAATGTGGAAAGTAATACATGGTCTAATATTTGAATTACCTACTTGTGTATTATGAACATAATTATACACCTATAGAGAAGGTGCGTATATCAATGGTGTTTGATTCTAAAAATTTGTGATATTATATGCTCGATAATATAACCATTATTTTTGATAAAGTTATCCCTCTCAAATATTTATTATCTAAATAAACTCTCATAGGTCACATGTCCAAATGGGTCATGATCTTAAGATAATTTGATGTTGAGTACCAAAATCAAAAGGCTATCAAGGGGCAGGTTATTATAGATCAATTTACAAAGTCCCTTATTATATACACTCAACCACTCAAATTTTAATTTCTAGATGATCCTATTATGAATAAAAAGAAGAGTTGTATGAACCCAAATAGTGGAATTTATACTTTGATGGCTCATTTACAACCCATGGATTTGGGGCTATTTTTTATTACACCAGAAGGGGGTCTGATTAACAAATTATTTCATATTAACTTTTATTACCAACAATATGGCTGAACATGAAGCCCTTATTATAGAACTTTGTCTTATAGTATAGTGGGATATCTAGTACTTAATGGTCTATGAGGATTCTCAAATGATTTTTGATCAAACCAAAGACTAATAGAAGACTATAGATGATAAGCTTGTACCTTACAAACACATTGTGGATAATCTCAAGACTTATTTTAAATCCCTACAATTTGAACGTGTATCACAGTATAACAATAGATTACTGGATGCCATGGTAACAATTAGGTCCATGATACAAATTTATAGTAGTGCTAAAGAGTATATGTTTCTCATTAAAAGTATTCTACAACTTGATCATGTACTACCAGATTAAGAAATGATATGCATCATTGTTGGTCCCAATGCCCCACTTGAATTACCTTGGTTCCAAGATATTTATAATTATTTCTATGACCAAGTCTTTCTTCTTGACCTTTACAATAATCACCATAAAATTTTCCTTCATCACATAGCCCATTATACCCTCCTAGGAAATACACTTTATCATAAAGTCTATGATGGAATGCTCCTTCATTGTTTATCTTTAGGAGAATCCAAGTTAAAACTTAAGGAGGTTCATGAACAGATGTGTGGGTGTTAAGCCTAGTCTTTTGATGTATTGATTATCATTGATGTCAAGGTGGTCTTAATACAAAATGAATTAATGACAAAGTGATCAGATTGATGGTTAGTAGTGTACAAGGTAGGATTTTAGGTCTTCAAAGTGGTAAAGAATGATATAAGGGTGTCTTAGATGCTTTTGTGAGGTTTTGGTGTGGTTATAATTTATTTGGAGTGAAGAAAGTGCACCATTATAGCTAAGAGATGTCTAGACCATTAGAGACCATCATGTAGGTGTGTTATGACTAATTTATTTGTGAATTTATTTATTTTGTGGTCAATGTCAAACTTGGTCAAATAAAAGTTTGAATATGTTGATAAAGGTGCCAAGAATGTCTCCTTCAAGTTTCATGTCTTGAGGTATCTCCTAGTTCATGTTATAAGCCTTCAAAGATGATCTAGCAGTGTGGGACATGCCATAGGAAATCAAACTAAATATAAAATAAATAGTCATTAATATTACAAATTTATAGCTAGTGGAATTTGAAATTCAAATGACTTTGTGTAGGAGAAAGAGACCAAAGAGAAAATAATGGATTATAGAAGGTAGGTTTTTGGTCAAAACTAGATGGTGTAAAAAGGAAATATGAAGCAAACTCCACGATGAATATCATCAAAAAAATTGGTGTCTTAAAAATATATGCAAGTACATTTATTTCACATGTAAGTTGACTATAATTGAATGGGTTTTGAAATTATGAACCTAAGAAGAGTAAAATGGGATTAGAACATGTTTGAAGGTCTTCTAATGGTGTTCTAAGCATTAAATGAGGGTGACAACTAATCTTAGTTGTGTTCTATGCTTTGATGAAGATCTGGTAGTGTGTTCTTATATAGGAAACTCTTCATGTAAATTGAATACATTTGAAATTTCTTGACTATAGTAGACAAGTGGTTCTTTTTAGAGTTGTTTAGTTACTTTGGTCATTCAATGTGATTGATATAAGAGTTTAGAGATGACCTCAAGGTCATGAGATACCTCTAGGTGCTCTGTGCAGGGTTAGTTTTGTCCTTGATGCCTTAATGAAGGATAGTGTATTGAGGGTTTGATGTTTGTAAACGCTAAGGTGGGTGTTATTTATGTTAATGTCCTTGTAATAACTTATGATGCTCAATTATCACTAGGTGAGGTTTCTGAAAAGTTTGCTCCAATTGTCTACATGCTCATGATGAATGTATGTGTGCTCATATGGTGCCTTATAAGATAAAGATAGAGAAGTAGCATGAATAGTTGTTGATTGGTATTGAATACCAAAGATAGTGTAAGTAGTGTTGTTATTCATATGTTCCAAGGTCTTGTATTGATCTAAGAATTTGTCATGAAGATTATCCATAGTACTATAAAGATATCAAGTAGATCTAAATGTAAATGACCATATTATGTTTGATCTTTAAATAATTATTTCATTATATTAATGTGTCTTAAGGGTGATTAAAATCTGAATTTCATTTGTATTGTGATTTGGCCAACCTAATAAGTTAGTGTGAAATAGACTAGTATATAAGCAAGGATAGTTTGGCCTTTTTGGATGACTTAGATAAACTGAGAATGAAGTGAATAGTATGAGAGTTTTGAAAAGTGTAAGAGGCCATGTAAACTATGAAAAAATCATGTTGAAGATGTGGCAAGGGTCTAATAGTGTATTTTGTAGGTCATGAGCAAGTAAACTGATTTATTTCAAGGCTATTAGGCCTATTTTGCTTAGTGACCTAATGAAAAGGTTTTGATTAGAAATAAATTATAATAATAAGGTAGAGACTATGTGAGGATGATATTGATGTTTATTCATGACTATATGTTCATATAATAAGATTAGAGTGTGAAGGAGGAATGGCTTCAAGGTCGTGAGCATGTGTATGAGGGGTGTTTGAGTGAAGAAGAGAAAGATTTGTTATATGCCTATGCAAGAGGCATATTTGGGTTTGTATGAACTATAAAAGACCATAATTATTTTTTTGAGGGAAAAAAATCAAGATGGATTTTTTTATTGTTGATTGAGAGGGTTCCTAATCAACAAAGGGGGTTGTAGCCTCCTAGAAAATTGGTGCTTGCTAAAGTCAAGTGGGTGCTTGGTGAATTTAAGGGGTTGTTATTCCTTGTGGAGTGGGTGCTTCACTAAAGTATCTTATTTTTTATCTATTATAGGAATATAATCCATTTTTTAGTAGTATTGATAATGGGTTTTATCCCCCATTAGGGTTTCCCACATAATTCATGTGTTATGTTCTTTGATCTTACATTGTTTTCTTTATTCATTATAATGAATTGTTTATATGCTTCATGAGTGATTATGTTGAATGGTTAAGAGATTAAATAGTTAGAATTGAATTTTAATTTCTTACATCACTTATTCACCCCACCCCGCTCTCAGTGATTGTGCTTCCAATAAATGGTATCAAAGTTAGTACTTCAGAGGGGACTTGATAAGTTTGAAGATGATCCTCGAAACACAAAATGGCTAAGCAGCCAAGGAAATAAAATATATAATTTGGATTGATGGTCAAAATTATTAAAGAGAAAATTAGTTATTTTGAGACAAAGAGGAGTAACTTTAACTCCAAGGAAGATGAGTATTGAAATATCATCAAAATTATTAGAGATCAGGTCAAGTCCTTTATAAAATATGAAGGAAAGGTGAGTCATCTTCAAAAAAAGTTTTAGATAATGATTAAAATAGTCAAAGAATATAAAATGATAATTTAGGATCTCAAGGATAAACTGAGGGATGTAAGTTCAAGTTTGAAAGCAAGTAAAGATGAATGCAATCAGTTGAAGGATGAGATGGAGTCCTTGAAGAGTGAGATGAGCAAGGTGAGAAGACTATCAAGGTATACCAATGTCATGAGGTTTGTCAATTCATCTCATAGTCAATGTTATGATTTTAATCAATTTGGCCACATTACAAGAGATTTAAAAAGGAGAGTTAACCTATCAAAAGGAGAAAACAATCATCATCAAGAAAAAGGTATGAATAATATTGTTTATTTCAAGTGTCATATAGTCGGTAATATTTTAAGGTATTTTATGAACATGTTGAATGAGTTCTCAAGGAAAAATAAGGTGTATAGAGATCCTACCATGAAAGGAAGAGGTCATACATGGATATGGAGGCCTAAGACTATTAAGATAGATTATATTGAGACCAAGGATGAATTGGTTGCTAAGCATATCAATCAAGATTTTTTGATTATGGGAAAAAAAGGTTCAGGTGCAAAATAATATAAAGAATAGGTAGTATCCATTGATAGTTCATTGAAAGGACAGACAAAAACCAAGGAGAATAATAAAGATGTCAATCAAGTGTATGATAAAACTTATAGGAGTGATCAAGCTAAACCTTAAGATGGTTTGTTTACTATCGTAGATATGAAGGCAAGATAAGAGTATTATTTATCAGGGTGTGTTGATAAAGGAGTCAAAAAGAAGATGGATGAGCCAATTAAGCCTATGAGGAGGCTTAGGAAATACAATAAATATATTCAAAGTATGTATATTTGGTAATCTCATGAGTATTTGGTTTTCTAAGTGCCTTGGTAGTTGAGGTGTCTCTATTAAGGTTCATAAAGTCATTACTGTAAAGATTAGGAAGCACAATTGATTACTTTTGTATAAGCAACTAAACACGAAATTTAACCATAACCAACAAGTAAATAGAAATTAGAAACAACATAGAATTTGAGAGACAATACAATCTTGTATTCAACTCATCTAGAAAGAAAATACAATAAAGAAGATGCCACTTCTTCTCACACCTTTGAGGCTTCCCACACCTCTAGGACTTCTAGTAATTCTCAATCAAGAGTTCTCTCTCTCAATTACGGTCACAACAATCAACTCAAACATAGAGTTGTTGTTCACCTCCAACTAGTCAGTAACAATACTACCAGTACCAAGTACTCTACGTACTCCAAGTAGATCTCCCTGATCTTGAAACAACCTGCAAATCAATGACCTTACTTACCATGTAGATCTCTCTACACCCTGAAGAACCCTTGTCCTTGCCTCACCAAGTCCTTATGATTCTCCAAACTAGTACCCCAGTGGATCTTCTACCAGATCTTGTTATCTCACAGATCTCTCTGATCATACACACTCGGCACCCCTGTGGAACTAGGAGGAGCTACCCTTGCTCTCTTCACACTGAAGGAGCTAACCAAGCTCTCTCAAACTAACACACTTTAAAATACATCCCATTAGTCTATTATATATATCTCATGCAAACAATAATTAGACATCTAATTACAATAATTAGATCCACAGCTCAAGACTAAAATTAGTCTTTACATGCAAACAACCCATTCAACAAACTAACTATTCATCAACAACTAGTTTTGGAATGCACAGGTGACCAACATCCATCCCTTTCTATCTAGAGGTGACTGACGTTGGCCGACTCCTGACTGATGTTGGTTGCTCTGTAATTGGATATGACTGACATCGGTTGTGCTGCCGACATCGGTTGCTATAACACTAAGCAACCTCCTCCTGTTTGCATCTTGGTGAAGCTTTTAAGTCCATAACATAACAATTACTTAGTCATTATATCTCATGGAGTGGTGTTAAAAGGTTGATAAGTGAGAGACTTATCAGTGGGTCAAGGTATGTTCTTTGTATTTATGTGCATATAGTTATGTATGGATTATTTTAATTAGTTTCAACCTTGTTTAAGATGTATATCACCTATTTAGAGATAAATTTGAAGGGCTTAATATGGATGAGAGCACACTATGAACATATAAGATGTGTGTGTGTGTGTGTGTGTGTGTGTGTGTGTGTGTGTGTGTGTGTGTGTGTGTGTGTGTGTGTGAGTGTTTGTTTGTGTGTTATATTGGTCTATGAGACCAATTCCATTCATAAGGACATATAGTTACATGATTTAAAATTCCTTATAAGTATTCTCTATGGTCTAAATATAAAAGGAAGGATTAGACAAAGGTTTGGGTTTGTGTACACTGCGAGAAACTATTATACTACAGTATTGGTCTTAAGAGGTGTCTTGAAGAGAAGTGAAGAGTCTAAAATGCATCAAGGTGATATAAAAGTCATGTAAATTTATACGAGCATGTTTTAATTATTATAATATGATATTTTTATAGGTATAAAATTGTAAATAGGTTCTGCTACTGATGCAAGGTCTCACAAACCTAGGAAATAGAGTTGTGCAAGGATGTTGTCATGAGGAAGAACTAAGACATGGTGACTTGTAAAGTATGTATAAGTCTAAAGGGTTATAACAAGAACATACTTATAGATGTTATGAAGTAATTTTAACTAATTATTTAGTATAGAGAGCTATTATATTATATATAATAATATTTTAACTTTTACACCTAGTGTGAACTAGTAGTTCCAAGTGGTGTACTTGCAAGAATGTTTTTGAGACCAGTTGGCCTAAATAGTAATGAATAATGGATGGTGAGGTTGATGAAGTTTTAAATCACATAATTAGATAATTGGCATGTCTGAGTTGATTTTATTTTACATGTGCCTATCTCAAAATTTCAAGAAAGTTTTTTTGTGTGTAAAAATGGCTTAGTGTGAATAAAACAATTTGTGTGGTTCAAGTAGTGATTTGAACTAAAAGGTGTAATAAGGGTTAGAAAAATATATCATAGGTATTTTCAAGTGTTTTTTAGAAAGGTTTTCATTAATTTATTAAATATAAAGGTGCATGATCATAGGGGGAGCCTATGAAGGTTAACTCGGGTCTCTTGAATCTTTGTGAGAAGTATGGGTATAACTCCTATGTGATATGAGTCAAGGATTTGTTACTGATTGATTAATATGGTCATGGAGTTAGAGGGAGATGCTAGCTCTAAGGAATAACATCAATGTATTATCAATCATCAAGGTGATTAGGGGTAAATAAGATTTTGTATAAGGTCATCTTGTAGTTGATGAGCATTAAGAAGGTCTATGGCAGTTTGAATGATGATCCAAAAGATGATTTGTCTTGTCAATAATGAGTAGTCTAAGAAATGCATTCTAAAGTTTTTGCATAAATACAAAGGGGGGGAATGTGTGAGATGCTTTAAATTTTTATAGAGATGATTTTTTTATGTTTTAGTACAAAGAGATATTTATTAGGTCATAAGCTCAAGTTAGCATGTTGAGGAAAAGACCTTTTTTCATTAATTTCGAAGAGGGAGAGAGATCAGAATGAAGGATTTGTTCACTTTGGAGAGAGAATTTTGAAATGTGTTTTACTTCAATGATAAAGGGGGGGATTATTAAACATGGTCTTGTGATGCATTAATTATCATTAATGTTAAGGTGGTCTTAGTACATAATGCATTAATGACAAAGTGATTAGATTTATGGTTTAGAGTGTACAAGGTAATTTTATAGGTCTTTGAGGTGGTAGAGAATGGTATATGGGTGTCTTAGATTATTTTGTGAGGTTATAGTTTGGTTTTAGTTCATTTGAAGTGAATAAAGTACACCATTCTATCTAAGATATATCTAGACCATCAAATATTGTCATGTAAGTGTGTTGTGGCTAGTTTCTTTATGTATTTATTTATTTTATGGTCAAATTCAAAATTGGTCAAAGGAAAGTTTGTATATGTTGATAAAGGTGCCAAGAATGTCTCTTACAAGTTTATGTCCTGAGGTATCTCTTATTTAAAGTTATAAGCCTTCAAAGATGATCTAATAGTGTGGGATGTGCTAGAGGCCATCAAATTAAAGGCATGGTAAATATTCATTGAGAGTTAAAATTTATAGCCATTTGAATTTGAAATTTGAATGACTGTGTGTAGGAGAAAAAGACCTGAAATAAAATAATGGGCTATAGAAGATAGGATTATTATCAAAACTAGATGATAAAAAAAGTAAATATGAAGCAAACTCCATGATAAATATACTCAAAACATTTGGTGTCTTGAAATTACATAAAATTGCCTTTATTACATGTGGAAGTTGACTATAGTTGACTAGGTTTTGAACTTGTCTAACTTGGGAATAGTAAAATGGGATTAGTACATGTCTAAAGGTCTTCAAATGGTGTTATAAGCATTAAATAAGGGTGATAACTAATTTTAGTCATGTTATATTCTTTGATGAATATCTGGTAGTGTCTTATTGTATAATAAACTCTTCCTGGAAACTTACTATGTGTGAAAGTTCTTGACTATAGCAAACATGAGGTTATTGTTTGAGTTTTTTAGTGACTTTGGTAAGTAAATGTGATTGATATAAGAGTTTGAAGATGAACTCAAAGTCATGAGACACCTTTAGGTGCTATGTTTAGGGTTAGTTTGGTCCTTGATGTGTTAAATAGGCTTAAGTAATGAAGGATAGTGTATTGAGGGTTTGATTTTTAACAACCCTATGATGGTTGTTCTTGATGTTGATGGCCTTGTAATGACTAATGATGCTCAATGATCACGAGGTGAGGTTTTTGAAAAGTTTGTTCTAGTTGTCTATATAGTCATGATGTATTTTTGTGTGCTTAGATGGTACTTTAGAAGACAAAGATAGAGCAAGGGCATGCAGAGTTGTTAATTGGTATTGAATACCAAAACTAGTGTTAGTAGTGTTGTTGTTCATATGTTACAAGGTCTTATATTGATCCAAGATGTTGTCATCAAGATTGTCCATAGTAATCTAAATATTTTAAATAGGTTTAAATGTAAATGAACATCTTATGTTTGATATTTCAATAATTGTTTCATGAGAGTAATGTGTCCTAAGGGTGATTAAAAGATGAATCTCATTTGTATTGTGATTTGGCTGACCTAATGAGTTAGTGTAAAAAAGAGTAGTATATAAACAAGGCTAGTTTGGCCTTTTTAGATGAGTTAGATAAAGGGAGAATGAATAAAATGGTATGAAAGTTTGAAAAAGGGTAAGAGGCTATGGAAACTATCATAAAATCATGTTGAAGATGTGGTAAGGGTCAAACAATTTTTGTTGTAGGTCATGAGTAAGTAAGCTGATTTATTTCAAGGATATTATGCCTATTTTGCTTAGGTTACCTAGTGTAGAGGTTTTGATTTGAAATTAATTATAATAAAAAGGTAGAGGTTGTGTGATGATGATATTCATGTTGATGCATGACTGTATGCTTGTCTAAGAATATCAGAGTCTGAAGGTGGAATGACTTCAAGGTCATGAGCATGTGTATGAGGGATATTTGAGTAAAGAAGAGAAATATTTGGTGTATGAATATGTAAGATGAATATATAAATTTGTATGAAATATAAAAGACCATCATCAGTTTTTTGAGGTCAATGAAGAAAGATGGAGTTTTAGATTGTTTATTGAGTGGGTGATTGATCAGTAAAAGGGGTTGTAGCCTCCTAACAAGTTGTGCTTACTAAATCCAAGTGGGTGATTGGTGAATTTAATGGGTTGGTGCTCATTTTGAAGTAGGTGATTGACTAAATTCTCTTGTTTGATATCTCTTATATAACTATAGTCAATTTGTTAGTAGGATTGAGAGTGTGTTTTATCCCCCATTAGGGTTTCCCACATAGTTCATATGTTATGTGCTTTGATCTTGCATAGTTTTATCTATTCATTACAATTAATGGTTTATATGCTTCCATTAGTGGGGCCCATAACAATAGTGTAGTCTTATCCAATAAACTCCTCAGAATAGGATACTACTAGCCCAAGATGGAAAAATATGTTGTTAATCATGTTAGGAAGTGTGCTACTTGCCAACAACATGGTAATTTGATATAATCACCTTCCTTACCACTCTAGATGATTACCACACCATGGCCATTATCTACATGGGGCCTCAATATCATTGGGAAAATTAACCTAGCCTCTTCTAATGGCCATAAACATATTCTCACTACTACAAAGCATTTTACTAAGTAGATTAAGTCCATTCCTCTCACATCATCATCGTGAAACATATTTACAAATTTATCCATTACCATATCATCTATCAATATGGTATCCTAACCTACATTATATCTGATAATTATGGATGGTGGATCATTTTTAAATTGAGATGTTAAGGCTCTTTATGCCAAATTCAAAACCAAGCACCTAAAATCCATACAATATAACCCATAGTGCAATGGTCAAGCCAAGGCATAAAATAAAACCATTTAGTAATAATAAATAAGATTTTCAATGACATTGGTCATAATTAGCACTTGTAAATTTTTCTTGCCCTCTAGTCTTATCAAACTATTCATTGAACCCCTACAGGAGAACTCCATATTCCCTTATTTATGGCAAAAAACTATTATCCCAATTGAGATCAAGATGCCTTCACTGTGGGTATCCTTGGATAACATTGAAGATAAAAAAGATTATAGAGTTTTTAGGTTGCAATACATTGATCTCCTTGATGGTAAGCATTTGGTTGCACTAGATAACTTGAAGGCATATCAAAATAGATTGTATAAAAGCTATAATAAATGCATTTTGCCTCAGAAGTATTAATTTGGTGATTTTGTCTTAAAAGAGATCCAAAAGAACACTAATGTTGAATTCAATAAAAAGGGAAAGTTTAAATCCAATTAGCTATGCCCATAAGTAATCATAACAAATTATGGATTGGGGGCATACTGATTAGCTACCCTAAATGGAAAAGATATCCTAGATCCCATGAATATTGTAAATCTCAAGTAGTTTTACACTTGACAGTATTTTGAACCATTGTCTACAAGAGTCCTTACTTAGGGATAACATTTACCAAAGTCATTTTATCCCACTAGTATATTGTGGACGATCCTATCCTGAACCATTTTTATTCTTATGCATGCTATCCTAGACTATTGTAAATGTGAACAATATTATTTTATTTATCTAGACCATTGTAACCCTAGACTGCTCCACTTAGAACAATATTATTTTCATACCTTAGACTTTTTTAACCTAGATAGTTATATTCCATAACCAATTATGATCCTGACTATGACTCATAGGAATTCTGGACACATTTAGTGCTCGTTCTAAAAAATGGTTTAGCCTAAGCATTATTTCATAGCTTCTTCTTATAGACAAGTGAATGAGGATATATCAACAAATGGTTTTTTATTGTTAAATGGTTCTTCATATTTATCCTATATTTCGTATTGTTCTATTATTATTTTGCTATTATTGGTAGGCATTTTTTCCTTGATAGGATCATAGGCCATTACAACCATCTTTAGATGTTATTGAAACTATTAATCTTAGATGTGCATCTATTTGATTAGTTAGTTCCATATTATATTATTTATATTCATGATCCCCATTGTAGTTGGTTTAGCTATTGTTTGAATTCTTACCTATTGAAGTGCATCTCCTCAGTTAGGTAGTTCCCTAAGCATTTTATTAATATTTGATTTCTATTACTTAACCTAAAAACACAAAAACATTTGAAATTGGTTGAAAAAATTAAAAAAACATTGTCTTGAGCTTTTGTTTATTCTAATCCCGTGCTCTCATTATTTTATGAGAAATCATTTGAATGCACTGACCATTTTATGAACCCATTACCTTCTTCTACAAAAATAACCACGCTTTATTATCATCAATTTTATTCTATCCCATTAATAGGGAAAACTAAATTTGTCATGAAGTTCATGTTAGACCTTGCATCCATGAAATTATGTAGCCAACATCCACTTGCCTCGTGCATTTGGAGTCCGCTCAGCCACCCCTTCCTTTTCTTATATTTTCCCCTATTTTATTTTGTGTTGTTATTTCCATATCACTTGGGGTAAATTTGTCTCCATTATTATTGTCTCATTGTACCAATATTGTTATTTATTAGATTAGGTGTCACCTTATTGTAGATCATAATTCCTATATTTATATTTATATGAACAATTCACTTTTTTGTTGTTTGCACTAAAATTCTGACTAACATTTGTTTGTGTGTGTTTATATGATTTTTATTATTGTTTTATTGTGATTTGGTATCTCTTAAATTATTTTGGTTAGTATTTTAGTTTTTATTTATATTTACATTATGTTTTGTCTTTATTATGTTTTCATTCTTTTTTTGTTGAATTGTTATTTTACTAGCATTTTGTTCTTTATTTCTTAGTATTTTGTTGTGTATTTCTTTTGTTTTTATGTTTTATCTTGTTTACTATATATTTTTTGTTATTTTGTGTTTAAATTCATTTTATAAACATTTTTTCATATAATTTTCATTTAGCCTTGATTTTTTTAGAGTTTTGTTTGACTTGTTTTATTATTTGTTTGTTTTCCAACTACATTTTGTTGTAACACATGGATATTGATTTTTCATATCTTGATTTCATGTTATTTAAAACACATTATTATTCATTTTATTTTATACATTATTATTATTATTTGAATCTTGATTTTTCATATCTTGATTTTAAGTTAGGTTACATTTGTGTATTGTTTTTCATCTTTTTTTTTTCTATTTAAACGTAAATACCTGTAACTTTGGGTTTGGTAATTTTTATCATTATCTTTAGTTATAAATATTTACATTTAACTAGCCAATTAAAATATAAATAAAATTTTATTATAATTAACTCATACTTATGATGAATAATTTAAATTTTATATAATAAATGTCAAGTGCTACAAATCCAAAAGTTAATGAAGCATTGAAAATCAATTCTGAACACACCATACCAATGCCTAACACAATATCTATCCAAGGCCAATTTTGGAAACAAACTAGACTCTATGTAACACATTCATATCTTGACATACCTTGTGAGTCTAATTGACTATTTCTATGATTAATTTGGGATGTGAATCTCCTAAAACTAGTGTATCAAAATATCTCATAAACATCTTTCTATACATCATGAGAATAACTATACATATCATAAGTACAAAATGGTAGAGCTAGTATAATCACCTCTAATCCTACTCATCCTTAGGAGGAAATTAATGAAGATTTTAACCCATCCCTAGTGTTGATGATTTGATTGATTGTGGTGGTGAAGGCCCCATGAAAAATTGATGTGAAGTTAGCTACATCAATGACCACTCTAAATCTATCCCATGTCTAGATCTAGTGGTTTGGCTTCTTCTCTATGACCTCATATAATCCCTATAGCATGACACTTTCTAATCAATAGGAAGTCACCTTGTATACTTACATCTAATAGGTTATTTCATCTTTGACATGTAAGACATCATTTTATTGATTGTAAAGCATAATACTTGGCTGTAATCATGTTAGCCAAGGCTCTCACTAAACCTACTTTTATATATATCCTAGCACTATGTGCCTCATCTCTATTCTTGTTCACTTATGAACCTCCATTCGAGAAAAGTATCTCTCCCTAATGGTTGTCAAGAAATCCACATATAATGAGGCCAACTACACCTAAACACCTACTAGTTGTGCTACTTTACCTTGAGACCCACAATCTTTGCATCCCTGCTATGATCAGACCTTGTAGCCTATTGGTCTCTCCCTATGTAGTAGCTAACTACACCTATAACCTTGCCATAGTGATATGTAACCCTACTATATTTAAAAGGGGTGAAAATATCTCCTTATAGAATCTATCAATCAATGCCTAGTCCTATGTAAACTTCCCTATGCCTAAGAATCTTTCCCTTCCTAATATTAACCCTATCTATATAATTGTCTCAAAGGGCCCTACCTCTATAGAACTTATGCCTATACCTAGGGCATACCATGTATCCACATTCTATCCATATAGCTCATCCATCTCCAAATACTATGTTAGATCCTACTTGCCTTATGGTTAAACTAATTTTAATAGAATGGAACATGGAATGACCAAAATACCATCACCTAGCCTTGATGCTATGCTAGGGTCTATCCTAAATCCCTCTTCATCCTCACCAACTAATATTTCAAAATTGGTTGCTAAGGTAATGGCTTTGTAAGTTAAATGGGTTATATTCCAAACCACCATGAGATATATGCATCCATCACTCCTACATATAGAATTCTACTAATGTAATCCCGTAGAACATGTACCACTCTAACATAGTCAATAATTACCTCTACCTTAGGTATTGGTGTCCCCCACTCCTTGATCTCCTTAGTAACATGTGCAAAGTAATGTGGACCCTTTAATATGTCCTGATACATACCAAATTTCCATTGTACATTATCTACCTTGTATTGATTAATAATATAATCATGCCACCTTATGATATAGTATGGTGTGATCATGTATTTGATCTCAAATAGGTCTTCCACCCATGCAACCTACATCCCTAAGTAGAGATGATAAATTAACTATCCCTTGTCTTACTCCACCATTCAAAGGATAAGACAATTCCTCTAATGCATCCATGTCTATGAACTCATCCACAATATCCTACTCCACTACTCCAAGTAGGTCATCTAACACAACCTATCTCCCTTCCCCCATCCAAGTAATCCTAGGTCCTTACATGGGTACCTATAGAATATGGTGTACATCATCTAATGTCACTATCACCTCCTCAATTAATATATTAAAGGTGGAAGTCTTGGAGTGCCATCTCTCTACTAATATAGATAAGTATGATCTATATTCATGAATCACTTACAAGCATGAAAGGTGATACAAGTCCATAGCTAAAAGGATGCCCATGATCACACCTTCCATCATCCTCTATCATCATAATACGTGGGAGCATCACTCTTATGACATGATAACCACTACTCACTCTTACAAATTGAACACATGGCATCATGTCAATTATCTTTCTATAATATTCTTCTAATTTTGGGACCTGGACTACTCCTCTATGTGTCATTATCTCTATTTTACTAAATTTGGGCCTAGATTAATATCTTCAAGTCCCCATTTTACTTTTTTCTAGCATTATCATTATTATTTTGGTGTTCCCATAATTTAGTAGGACATTCCCATCATCTAGTAAGATGATCTCACTATTTCTTAGGATAATCCTACTATTTACTAGGACCTCATTGATCCACATGTCATTCTTACCAATTTGTAAGTTGATCCAACCATAATGTAAAAATCACCATTTGATAGGGAAAAATTCACCTTTAAATGTTGGTTTGCAATTTCTTTAGCGATCTCACTACTTTGACCCATGATCCCAACAAAGGATCAGTGAGATTGCTGATCTCATGGCATTCCTTCAATTTTTATGGGTGAACTCACCATTTTATAAATTGGGAAACAATAGGATCACCATTATTACCACTTCCTATTAATAATAACTATAATAAATGACAAATTTAAAAACTAAAAGAGGTACTTACCAATGCTCCACTCCTAGGTGGTCACTATTACTCTCTCATACACTCCCTAAGATGTTGGTGGTGTAGGCTATTAGCCATTTTTATTAGCTCACTCATGTTAAACTACCAAATCTCTAAATTTACTATATCCAGGGTGAAAAATGAGTTGTTTTTACCTTTAAAGGTCATCAAAATATAGTAATTTTAAAAAAATTTCACCCCTAGGCCTATAGTTGTTACATTTTATCTTCCCTAGTCTATTATTTTAGCCTTGTTGATCTATTTTACTTCTTATTTCTTTTAATTACTTGATTTTTTTGTTAATTTTTCTAAAATTTACAATATTTTAAATTCTTTTAATCGAGGTTGCACCAACCAATTATTTTCAAATTTTTTATTTGCCCCTTGAGGTGACATTGTGGGCCTCCCAAATGATGTTTGGGACAATTAGTAAACCTATTTATCCATAATTAATGAAAACTTTAAAAATGGAAAGTGGGAATTAAATTTACTTCTTTTTATTAGAGTAACCTTTTCATTCTTTAAAAATTTGTTGCTTCGATTGAATGTCTTGCCATGCCTTCTCAAATAGGGGGGAAATGTAGACATACAATTCCTATCACTATTGTTTTGAAATTTTCAATCTAAGTAACATCCTAAGACAACACATAATTTATTAAAAATCACTAAAATGCACTAAATGGTTTAAAATTGTCACGTACAATTGCAAATTTAGGCTAATGTATCCCTGAATGGGGTAATGCATTACATGTGATTATTATATTTTTTCAAATCATTTCAAGTCAAATTGTGACAAAAATGACACTTTAGACCACTAATTTTTTTTAATTTGGTAGCACACATCACATGGATGTGTTATTTCACATCCATAGTGACCTAACTAGGATATTGTTTCATACACAACTAACACCTTCTTCTGATTATATTAGAGTCAAATTATGACTTCATAAAATGACATTTCTAACTAAGTTGATTAAACATGCAATATATATTTACAAAGAATTGTAGAAACTTAATTAAAACCACTTAAGAAAATTAAATCAAATCAAGAGACTAAGTGAAAAATCCATGAAAGTTATTGAAAATCTATTTATTATAAATTCATTCCTCAAATATACATTATCGCATGACATCATCAATGGGGTGGCATCCATAGGCTATTAATATAAAAAATATCAGGATTAAACCTTCCCATGACTCATCAATACCCCATTCTTCCAAATATTAATGAGATTATTTATGGCTTGTCCCTCAAAAAATTGAATCATTTCATGGCCATACATTTTGATATCAATATGGATTGTCATGGTTGATTCCAAACATTTTTAGAAAGCTATAAATGTAGGGCCTCACCATTATTAAAAAGAGCTTCAATTGTGTAATGTTATAATGTAGAATTATCTTCACAAAGCTTCACCAAATTTTCATAAATTGATGAAAATCATGATCCTAAGTTATTCATGCATTAAGAAATGATGGAAAAGCTTGATACTCATCATTTACATGGATTTGGAGAACCAAATCTGGGGAAAACATGCTTTTTGGCTGCTCTTAGAAGGGACATTATTTGGAAGATTTAATATTATTCATTCTTTAAATAGCTCTTAAAATTAATTTTTAACACCCCATGAGGGAGTGGGCTTTATATTTTCTTTTATATATTCTTATTTATAGCTATTTTATTGACTAATGCATGTACTAACATAGATTTTAATCCTATTGTACATCCCCTACTACAATTTGAATCTATGAATAATGTGGAAGCCATGATTATATGAAATGACCCCACTAATATGACCCCTATATATGCAAAATATTTTCAAACAAAAATCACATACTGACACTTTACATCATGAAGGAACCCATCATGACTCAATCTCTCTGAGTGCATGCCTTAAGGGGTGTACTAGGAAAGGGGTGGTAAACCTTTGGTGCTTCATAGGATTTATATCCCTTATTTTCACATTATTACTAATCCAACCAGCCTTTAAAACCATTCCCTAAGATATTAATCATCCCTTGCACATTCCTCCAATATTTCTCCTCTTTCCATCCCTCTTTTCCTTACTTTATCTCCTTTTGGCTAGTTAGCTACACCATATTGACTAGGTTGACCCTATACTATTTAGGGGCATTTTTCATTTGAGTGTATATTAACCCTTGGTTAACCTGGCATATGACCTAGTGATTGTAGACACATAATTCCTAACACCATTTGTGTTGAAATTATCAATCTTACTTGAATTGCACTCAAATGCACATTTTAGGTCAAAATCCATAAAACACCCTAAATAGTTCAAACATGTCACTTACAAGTGTCAATTTATGTCAAAGTATCCCTAAATATGGAAATACATTTTATGGGATAGGTAACTTTGATAAGATCATTTCGAGTCAAAATGATAATTTGGTCATTTAGTGCTCTAAATCACTCTTTTATTCACATGTCATGTACCTTTTTTATTTGGTGTTGGCAACATCCCAAATAGGAATATAGCTCCAACTCATCTAACATCACCTTATAGTTCCTCTCTAGTCAAATTATGATCTAGTGATATGAATTTCTGATCATTTTGATTAATTGTGCACCAATTTTCAAATAAATACACTAAATTTGATTAAACTTACTTAAGCTAATTAATCCAATTTAAGAGCTTACGTAAGAATTCAATAGATCTTTTTGAATATCTCATTATTGAAAATTTATTTTGAATATTTACATCACCTAGTGACATCATCTATGGGGTGGCATCCATCAAGCTATAAGTTCATAAAATATCAGGATTATGAGTCACCCATGCCTAGTTAATGCCTCCCATGCCTCTTTAATGCTTATTTATCTTGAGGATATATATGAGTTTAATTCCAAATATTAGGATTACCCATAGCCACACATCTCAATATTTATATGGATGGTCATGGTTGATCCTAACCAATCCCAAAAATCTATAAATATAGAGGCCATGGATATGAATTTTAATCTTGATTTATGTAAAGTTATTATGCATAATTATCTCCACAATCCTTTGCAATAGACCATTAAATTTAGTTACAAGCTTCATTGATAGGCTAGTTTAGTGATTTGGAATCATGAGCCTAGGTTTTATGGAGTTTTCTTGGGACATTGGAGGATTTTTCCACCTTTTTTGACAAATAAAAGGATGCTTGATCAAGGGAGAACATGATTTTGAGCCACATGGGTATGGTGAATCCATTTGGGAAGGTAATATGATGTTGCTTTCTTTCATTTGTTTCTTGTTATCCTTTGTAATTCCCATACAAATAGATGGGATAATTTATTTATTTATTTATGCATTTTTCATTATTTATGGACTAGTGTTAGACTAACTTGCTTTATAATCCTCTATACATCTTGGTACACTCAATGGGACAAAACACATCCCATATATGGAGGAGAGCATGAGGCAACTTTAAAATTTTAATTTGGATGCTTAAAACTCTTTCTAAGTGATTTTTTAACTTCATTTAGCCATTTTTTTGATGAAAATATTCTTACACTACTCTATAACCATCAAATTGTGAGCTAACTTCTTATACAGGCCTATTTAGTTTAATCATTCCTTTTAGCCCTATCTTCTCTATTTATTGGCCATAATTATTTATAGGTTGACTAAATCATGAAATTAAAAGTATTTTTGGATACCCATTAAGCCCTCCTATAACATACTTAAAAATATCCTAAGGTTGATTTGTACGGAATTGTACTTTCTTCTTTAGGCCCTATTTTAATTAGCCCTCCTTTAGTGCAAAACTCCTTATCTAGAGTAAAGTACGGAATTTATAATCAAAAAAAGAATCATTACAGATACCCATTACCTTCTTATAGGTGAATCAAATGTTTTTTAGTGCACTTCTTTGGATAAATCCACTTTTCCTATATTGGCCTATTCTCTCCTCTTCACATGCACCTAGGTTTCACTTGGCAATTGACCTTTTCCATATTTATCCATACTATGACACCTTGAAACCACTTCAAAAAGTTTTTTAACATCATCAAGGGTAATATTGCAAAGTTTCAAGAGTTTTCAAGCATTTAAACTCATTTTGAGGGTCAGACCTTAATTCAGGATTTTCTAAAGCCTGTCACAGGCCAAGAGCATATAAATTTTGGCTGGGAGTGTTTTACCCTATTTCAAGGGTTAAAATAAATTGTCTAGGGTCTGTATTAATTCCCTACACCTTCTCAAATCATCATCCAGTTCATAACAACCTCCTAAGCTTTCCAATGCTTAACATCTCAGTCGGCTTTGACTGTATTTGTATGACAGTCAGCAGGGTTCATTAGTTTCTTATCTATTTCAATGGTTAATAGACTTTCAAGAGGATATATAAACATGTAACTATATTAAATTACTTACCCATTCCATACTCATATCAAAAATGACCTTATCAATCCATTTACCTTGCAAAACATACAAATGTCTTAACTTTTCCTGTACACTGTCATACACAAGCCGAGACCAAACAGTTGGAGATTTTGGATATCAAAGAGGTTTATAAAACCTGTTTCTTCTTCATTTAGGTTTATTCGTACCCTATAGACTTATCTCCATGCATTATAAACTTTATGCAAACATTTATACGTGGATTAACTTTGGACAATGGGCTGTAGTTTTGGATGCCTGAATACCCTGTTTAGGCCTGTTTAGGCTTTTTATACCATTCCAAACTCTTTAAAACTTCTTGATCACATAATACCAGTTTTAACATGTTCCCAACATACAAAATAACTAGTTTAAATGTAGCTTTCTCAATGTTCTATAGCAAACCATCTTCCACACACACATACACATACATATACAGGCCTGTCACCAGAATTCATAAAGAAACCATATATGAAACAAAACATTCATTCTTTCTTAGATAAATTATAAGACTTAAAATTAAATACCAGTTCTAGTTTCAATGTTACATGGCTTTCAAAGCCTTTTCTTCTCCTTCACACATTCTTTGCTCCTTCTCTTTAACTTTATGCATCTCTTGAGTGAGGTCCTCCCTCACTGTTTCTCCTCTCTTTTCTTCACTCTTTTCTCTTTCCTTGAATGAGAGGACCTTTCCTCTCTATCCTTCTTCTCTTATATGCCCCTCTCATCCTCTCTCATCTCTTAATTCTCTCTTTTTTTCTCTCTCTTTTCAAGAATCTCCCCTCTAACTTCTATGCCCAATTTGGGCTTAAGGCAAAACAAAATATTGTTTGTAAGTTTTAACAATATACTAAGGTTGAAAATAGTTTCAACCATTTCTTCTTGATTTCCTCAACAGCCTAACCATCACTTTTTACCTTTTCACTCTTCACTTTTGACAATTACATTTACTCTTAAGGTGAAATTTTGAAATCTAACACAATTTGGAGGGAAAACCAGAATTTGAAATTTTCACGCTAGAATATCATTTGGATTTGCAACTAGTCCTCCATGGAGTTATTGTAGATGCTCCTGCATCATTTTTTCTTTGTCATGGGTTTACATAGTAACTATCACTGATTGAGTAAACTGAAATTAGTATGTATAACCCTCATCGGTTAGCATTAATAAAATTGACATTGATCTACCTAACCATCACTGATTAGTAAAACCATCATTAGTTTACATAGAAGTCACCATCACCAATTAGTATAATCGATGGTAGTCACTATGTGATTTTTTTTACACAAACTCAAGATCTCTTTTTTCTAAGTTGGTTATTTCATCTTCAAAAGTTTTTCTAAAATAAACATCTTTCTAACATTTTTTGCAAATTTTACTTGAAAAATCATCAAAGCATTCTTAAATAGATCCTTTTAAACTTTTTTTAGGGTGTTTTAAAATGAATCAAACTTTTCATTTTGGTTCTTAAAGGAAAATCATTTAGGGTGTTATTGCTTAAATCTTATAGTTAGCTTTAAAAGTTACAAATTAAGACCAAAAGATCAAATGAATACCACCAACTCTTTTATTTAGGATTAATATTGAACACACTTGTCATTTTTGTCTTCAATATTTATTTGATCTAATTTTGTTTAGTAAAGAAAGGGTTTTTACATGTATTCTCTTCTAATTGACCCCTTTAGGGAACCCTTGGAATCAAAAATGCCATTCCTATTACAAAAGGCCTAGTCTAAAGCACTCCCAAAAAACTCATCAAAGTTTGGGTGACCTTTAAATTGAACCTAAAGTCTTTCTATTAGTCTTTTATTTTCATGAAAACTTGGCTTGCAAGGGGGATGTCATTACCTCTCATGATTTCTTGAAGGAATATTTATCCCTGGGTTTCATCTCCCGACATTAACTTCACTTAATCCTTCTAAGTTACACATGAGATGTATCTACATTTGGACATCACACTACACTAAGTGAACAACAAGATGTAGTGGCTGTAAAAATGACTAGACCTTTTTATAACTAGCCAATTATGTGGTCACCCAATTTCCATGCTTGTCTTCTACATCATTTGACGTGAAAGTCATTATGTAAGTGATTCCCCTAGAATGATCAAAAACATGAGAGTTTAGTAGACCCCACTTTGCCATACCTTATTAGTTTAGACTGAAGACATTTATTTTCTATCATTAGCTTACTTGGTCTTGATTTGTGTGTAAAACTACATGTTAACTCATTTAACTTAACCAAAACACATTGTCCTTAATTTTCTTGAGCAAGGGAGGCGTTACGCTATCCAATTAGAAAATTCATCTTTTCCTTATTCTAATTATTATCAAAATCTTAATGTGATGTCATCCACTTTGAAATAGTCATCCTGACCAATTGAGTCTAGATATTTTACCCAATTTGTTTAAATCCTTCATTTATAATCCACATTCGAAATTGAACCTTTCTAAGTTTTAAGGGTTGGTGTGTCAAAGTGGGTTTTCCATTTGTACGCTAAGATTGCTATAATTTGGGTTTAATTTTACATTTAGATTGAAGGTCATTTATTAAGACTCAAAATCACATTATCATCTTAGTGGACTCAATTTATCTTGCATATCACTCACACTTTGAGTCTTAGAACATATTTTATCCTACTAAAACCATGTGGTGACATTGTGCTGTCTATTTAGTCCTAGCTTTATAATTAGTGATTTGCATATTTTTTTACATCTTGAGTTGCTTATTCCATTTTGTCTTCTTCATAATCTAAAGATATTTCCTCTAAAATTCTAAGGGTTAACTTGGCAAAGTTGAAACTAGCTTTTACAGTACGGGCATATCACAAAGATCTAGGCTTTGGTGTACTAGTTTTCACCTTGGGTCTTTGAGTTACCTTACCCTCTTCTGATCTATACAATTTCAAATTTACCAAAGGTTGAGTAAACTCATGAACCAAATATTCTAAATTGTGGGTGGTTTCAAACCACCCTCCCTTGTAGTCTCATTGGTACCTTGGTTATTTGTTTAAAAGAGATCCAAAGCATACTTTGTTTGGTTACCAAGCATTGGTCCAAAGTTAGTCAAACACAGAGAACAACTCTTTTAGACATGACTCAAAGGTTCACTCATAGTGGGACCTCTTATGGCCTTAGTTATGAAGATTAGAAATTTTATGATGGTTAAGATAACCTCATTGTTTTTTATGGTATCCCTACAATAGTAGGATTCAAAATTATTACAATGAATATCAACCCTAAGAAGATCAAGATGAATCCCTTCTTAGATTGATAAAATCAGGTATTAGACTACCTTCTAAATTTCCTATTAAATAATTGCATACTTTAGTTAGATAAGGAGAAAAAGATGGAAAGATAAATATTTTTCATGAATAAACATACCTTATTCCTCTAACAAAGGAAAAGAAATATAATAGAGTCAAAACTCACAAATCTATATCTTCTAGCTAAGATCAAGATAATAAGTCAACGATATGAAAATCAACTTGTCACAGACTTAACTGACTCCCTAGTTTCCACTTAAATTCATAATTATTCTTTGAAATAACAAGGAAATGTGGTTGAAAGTATGCAACAAATATTATATGAGGACATTACCATAGTAGATCAAAGGTAATCTAAATGAATAGTTAAATTCATAAGAGACCTTACAAAGTGTTCCATTTGATAGAGAACATACATTATTCAATCATAAAAAACTTCTTGTTACTTTACAAACTCAAAAACCCAAACATTTAGTTTGAATTCAGGAAATCCCTCAAGACAATTTGGCTAGTTATTTTCAACCAACACAAAAACTAGTAAATAAACATAGAAATTTCCAAGATCAACAAAATACAAAATAACCAAATTCAGGGAATGTTTTACAATTCAAGAATTAATGACCTATGTTCTCAACTCAAGGAGAAAATTAGAACCAAGTCATGGATTGAAAGGTAGACACTCCCTATAGATCTACACAAAACTAGGGGCACATTCCACCCCAACAACAACAAAACCAGGGGCACTTTCCACCCAACATTAATAAAACCAGGGGCACATTCCACCCCAACAATAATGAAACCAAGGGCACATTCCACCCCAAAAACATCTTATTCAATCCATAAATGCACCAAACATATAAGAATGAAATTCTATGAAGGAATTTTTTCAAAGATTGGATATGAATAGTAGAGTCAAAAATTACAAATTTGATGAGATATGCTCATATCCATTTGATTTATCTATCTCTAAAACCACATTCCACATCATTTTGAGGTACAAAAATTTGATAATTACAAAGGAAAAGGATATCCATGAGAGCATATATATGAATTATTTGTCTTATTTCAAGAGGTTACTTATAGTATTGAGTACTTACTATGATTATTTCCATGAAGTTTAGTAGGACAAGCTCTTGATTAACTACTTAAACTACCCAAGGGATCAGTTGCAAATTGGAATGACTTATCAAAAAAGTTTTTTAACCATTTATCATATAACATAGAACATGAATTAACCATTTTTAACTTGTGTAAAGTCAAGCATCATGATAGTGAAAGTTTTGTCTCATACCTACAAAGGTGGAGATCATTAGCAGATTGCTCCCAATGCAGCTTGTTAAACAAACAGTTGGTTGATATCTTTGCACAAAACTTGCATCATAAATTTTCACATAATATATGGTTATATTTTGCTAACTCATTTGAATAAATTATTGATAAAGGAGTATAGATTGAGAAGGCTCTTATTGCTAAGGGCCTTGTTAATATTTTTGTGCAAGGTCAAACATCTAATTAGACTAAATCACTAGTTCAAACAACTGTGTAGGATAAGCCTAAAGGCTTTAGCAAAAATAAGAACATGGTTGGAAATGGGGTGACTGAAACAAGACATGTACAAATGGTATAGGATATGCCTCCTCCAAATGTATAATTAACTCCCCCAGATCCACTACCTGCTTTGCAAAGATAAAATCCATGAAGGACATTTCATAACAATTTTAGAGTCTTTATCAAGTTAGGAGAATCAGCTGAAATAGTGTTACAAAATCTCATTGTAGCTAATTTAATTGTATGTCTAGTATCAAGGCCATTTCCTCAAGATCAACCAAAACTATATTAGTAATAAGAGAATGAATGGTGTGACATTCATTTCATTACTGGTCATGGTGTATATTATTGCATTCAATTATGACATATTATTGATGACTTTATTGAAAGAGTTGAACTATAAATTAAGTTGGCCCCTAATCAAGACACAAATTAGGATATGGGAATCTACAAAGACCCCTTTCCTTGACATGATCCACCACCACCAAGAAATAATCAAAATGGTCACAATTAAGGATAGAGGTAGATTCAAAACCAACAACAAGGTCAGAATCATAATGAGCATAATTAAGATCATAATGCCTATAGTAATAATGTGGCTTATAATAATGTACCTTACAACTATAATAATACTATGGGATGCATTTATATAACCCACATTACCACTATTTCTATGAAACCATGTGGCCAATCTCATGTTTCTCACAACATGGGACCCATCATTATAGGGTCAACACCCTCTCCCCCTAGTAATATCATGTCAAGTTTTCATAATCGTGTTGTGGCTCCATTTACATGGCTTACTAATTCTAAATAATGATATATTTATTCTAATAATAAAGGCTCCTTGTTGACCCAAATTTGTATCAATATAGTTAGTCACCCACAAGTCACCATCCAAGGCCCTTTACCTTCCTCTTATAATTATAATAACTCCTTACTACCTTTAGGTTGTGCATTTGCAACTAGATACATGTGAGTTACCATCCAGGGCCCTTTTCCCACATCTTCCATAGAACCCAATGAGAACATTGTGCTAATGGTTCTATATCTAAATACTATCCCAATAAAGACTAAAATAGTTCAATCCATAACTAAAAGGCCTTATAGTGTAATGAATCAACTAGATAAAACTCTTGCACAAATTTCCAATATTAGAACTCTTGCGAACATCTGATGTCTATAGAACCATCTTTAACAAACTTTTGAAAGAGTCTATTATGCCTAATGATATAAACCTTGATTAGTTCTAGAATCTAGTTGGACACTTCTCTTTATTTCATCAAATCATATTTGATCAAAAAGACATGTCCACCCTCAGCCCAAACCATAATAATCCACTATACATTGAGATAATCATTACAGATCACAAGATAAAGTAGGTTTTTATAGATCATGGTTCAAAGCTAAAAATAATATATCTTAAATTGGTATGATGATTAGGATACATGGATAAAGATATTCAATGAAAAACTATTACAATCAAGTCTTACGATAACATCAAGAGGGAGTCATCTGGTATAATTTGGTTGCCAGTCATGGTTGGGTCTATTTCTCATCACACATTATTCCATATTATGGATATTGAGCTTCCTTATAACATACTTATTAGTCATGATTGGATCCATGAATTACAAATATCTATATCTACTCTTGACCAATGCCTTAAGTTTCCCCATGATGGGATTGAGGTTAATATTCTCAATGATCATCAACCATATCAATACTACAAACATCTTAAAGTAGATTTTCATAATTATAACTATTTCCTAGGTTCTAAATTAATTGTAAAGAAGAAAAAATCCATCATTTATCATCCATCTCCATCTAAATATATAGACCCTGGTGATATATCATCCACTTTGACTGATCCATTTCCTGCAGCTCTAGCTTAGCAGGTTATTATTAAAGACATAGGCATTTACACATACCATCTAAAGGATGTCCTCCATATTGTAAAATTAAAAAAATCCCCTAAAAAAATTGGTAATCCTAAAACTTCCTAGACTCCTAACAGACCCACTTAGATTTGGCAACTAAAGAAGAAACAACCAAAACCTCCTATGGTTTTTGTACTTGCAATTGTAACAAAGAAAGATCAAGAGGATTTTACCAAGGGAGATTGCTTATGTTTTCAAGTCATTGATAATTATTTTTAAAACCCAAAGTATCTTATCCCTAAAAATATAATGGATCATCTTGACTATACAGGGAAAAGCCTTGGCCCATAGGCACAAGGTATGTTAGAACCCTTATCAGCTAGAGTTATCAATTGGAACCATGGTCTCAGATTTAAACCACTAGAGGAAGACCTCATGAAATTTGATAGTAACTCTTATAAAGTGACTAATAATGATACTCCTAGTCCTGACACAACATCCTATTATAGCCTATGTAATGAGCTTACTAACTTAGATTTTTTTCATTCAAATGCCATATTGACCATAATGCCTATTTTATCTTCCCATCCTGAAGTAAAAACCCATCCTAGTGGTGTTTCCATTCCTAAATTAGGACATTATATATTTACCATTGACACTTCCCATCTTGAAGCAAACCCTCACTGTAACATATGTCTTTGCCATCCTAAACTCATAGATTGGGACTGACAAAATTTGGTCATATGCCTTGATGAGTTTCAAAATGAAGAATCAATTGAGAACTACATGGGCTTATGAGATGAATTCCCCATTGGTGATCATAAGTAGGGTTTTACTTTTTCATTGGATCCTTTTTCCTACTTTAAAGAATAGGCAAAATTTATTGGTCATAATAAATAACAAACATCAAGATCTTTAGGTGAAAACCTCTGAGGCACTTATCGATCAAAGAAAAAGTAAAGAAGATAAGCCTTTGAGTGAAAACCTATTTCAAGCACTCCCAAGAAAGAAGGTTTTCTCATCCCTTCAAGACATATAAATTCCATCTAGCCCAAGTTACATAGCTAATAAAATCATCTCTTTAGAACAACATCAAATATTTGAGCATCCTACTATTGAGTTTCTAGAGGTTTTTAATAATTGGCCTTTTCTTGAGAAGGCAGATTCTGATTCTTCATATTATTTACATCTTTGGGAGGAACAAAAATAATATACAGTAGAGGAAAATTATCATGACCATACATATGGATCCACACTCCTTATAGAGAACACAACAAAAGTGAATTTAGAAACCTATAAGGAACCCAAAATTGCTTATCTTGGAGCTTCCCTTACTGAAGTAGAACATGAACATATTATATCCATTTTAAAGGATTAAATAGACATATTTGCATGGGAATACTCTAACATTTTAGGATTTGACCTATATTTAGTTTTACATCATCTTATTGTTCACTTTGGTACTAAACTAGTCAAGAAAAAATTAAGAAAGATGCATCCATGCATCACTCTTTTGGTTAAAGCCAAGTTGGAAAAGTTGTTAGGAGCCAATTTTATCAGACCACTAGATACTCTAAATGGGTTTACAACATAGTAATAATGATTAAAAATACCCCAAGAATATGTATTTGTAATGATTTCCATGATATAAATAAAGCATGCCCTAAAGATGATTTTCCTCTACCCAACATCAACATGATCATTGTCTCAACTACTAGGTACGAGATGTTATCCTTAATGGATGGATTTTATGGTTATAATCAGATCAAGATAGCCCTTAAATATTAGCATAATTCCATGTTCACCACTCTATGGGGGACATTCTACTATCAAGTCAAGCCATTTGGTTTAAAGAATGCTAGAGCCACATATCAGTGTGTAATGATTATCATTTTCCATAACATGATGCATGACATTATTGAGGACTATGTTGATGATATACTAGAAAAATAAAGAACAAGGGCTATACATTTAGACATTGTATTAATAATATTTGAGAGACTTCATGAATATAAATTCCACTTGAATCCTAAGAAATGTGTCTTTAGAGTTACATCAAGAAAAATTTTAGGGTTCATTGTATCATAATGAGGGATTAAAGTAGACCCTATAAAGGTCAATGATATTATGGAAATGTATCCACCAAACAATCTTAAATAGCTATGAGGTCTACAAGGAAAGATCTACTTTATATGCAATTTCATTTCTCAATTAGCAGATAAGTTCCACCCATTTACCCATCTCTTAAAGAAGGAGGTAACATTTTAGTGGGATGAAGATTGTTAGATAGCATTTGCAAAGCTTAAAACATAATTGGCCAATCCACCAGTATTATGATCTCCAACATAATGAAAGCCACTCTTTCTTTATTTATTAGCCATAGAACATGTACTAGGGGCACTTTTGGCTCAGCATGATGATCATGGTAAGGAATTCACTATTTATTATTTAATCCACACATTGGTAGATTATGAACATAATTATATGCCTATTGAGAAGGAATGTTTAGCTATTGTGTTTACCACTAAAAAAATGTGACATTATATGTTAAATAACAAAACTATTATTATCACCAAGGTAGATCCTCTCAAGTTCCTCTTATCTAAAGTAGCTATTAAAGGATGCATGGATAAATGGATTATGTTCCTTAATGAGTTTGATATTGAGTACCAAAATCAAAATGTAATCAAAGGACAAGTTATTTCTAACCAACTTAAAGAATCTCCTATTAAAGCCACTCAACCTCTCAACTTTGACCTTCCAAATGATTCTATCATGATGATAAAAAAAGCATCATAAGAACTTGAGTAGTGGATGTTGTATTTTGATGGATTCTTCACATCATGAGGATCTAGATCTGGCATATTGTTGATCATGCCATAGAGGGATCTGATTCCCAAATCATTCCATATACAATTTCATTATACAAACAATATGGCCAAATATGAGGCATTGGTTATATGGATCCATCTTGATATACAATGGGATATTCAAATCTTAAAAGTGTATGGAGATTCATAGCTAATCATAAATTAGACAATTGACCAATATCAAACAAAGGATGACAAGCTTGTTCCTTACAAGCAAATTATCGATAACCTCAAAACACATTTTAAATATCTATAGTTTGAGCAAGTTCCATGAGTCAACAATATATCTGTTGATGCCATGGAAATAATTGATTCCATGATTGAAATGCATGACAATGCTAAAGAGTATAAATTCTTGATTGAAAATATTCTTTAGTTATCACATATTCTATCAAATTCAAAGAGGATATGCACCATTGCTAATCCTAATCCCTCAGCTAAGCTACCATGGTACCAATATTTTTATAACTATTTACATAGTCATGTATTCCCCACTGACCTTTTTGACAACCAGCAAAAAATATTCCTTCATCACTTAACATGTTATATCCTCCTTGGAAATATTCTTTATCATAAAGGCTATGATGGAAGGCTTCTTCATTGTTTATCTTTTGGAGAATCTAATCTAGAACTAAAGGAGCTTCATGAAGGAATGTGTGGGGCCCATACCAATGTGTAGTCCTAACAAAGAAATTCCTTAGAATAGGTAGTTATTGGCCCAAAATGGAGATAGATGCTTATAATTATGTAAAGAAGTGTGTTTGTTGTCAGCAACATGAAAAATTGATACATGCACCTTCCTTACCATTACAGCCAATCACAACACCATGGCCATTCTCAACCTAAGGTCTTAATCTCATTGGGAAAATTAACCCAAAATCTTTATATGGCCATAAGAACATTTTGACTACAACCAAGTACTTTACCAAGTTGATTTAGGCCATTTCTCTCACTTATGTTACCAAGAAACAAATAGCCAATTCATTCATTACCATATCATCTATCGATATGGCATCTTGAATCATATTATATCTGATAATGGTGGATCCTTTGTGAATAAAGATGTAAAATATATTTTTGAAAAATTCAAGATCAAGAACAATAAATCCACTCCATATAACCCATAAGGCAATGGACAAGTTGAGACATCATATTAAAATCATTCTATCCATCTTAAAGAAGATGGTCAATGATGTTAGCCATAACTATCAATTGCAACTCTTTCCTACCCTTTGGGATTATATAACCAATCATTTCATCCCAACTAGAGCTACTCCATACCCCATTATTTTTGGCATTGAAGCTATCATCTTGATCAAGATTGAGATCCCATCATTAATAATATCACTGGAGCACATTGAAGATGATAAAAACTATAGAGCCTCATGGCTAAAAGAACTAGAACATCTTGATGGTAAGAGTTTGGCTTCCCTAAAAACTTCCAAGCCTATTAGAATAGATTGTGGAGGAGCTAAAACAAATGCATAATCCCTTGAGAGTTTGAGATTGGTGTCTTAGTTGTGAATGAGAACCAAAAGAACATGAATGCTGAAACCAAAAAGAAAGGCAATTTTTAGCCTAATTAGTTGGGACCATATATTTCCATAGCAACCTCTGGATTAGGATCATATTGACTATCTAAACCTAATGGTGAAGAACTTTCAGATCCCATGAGCATCATACACCTTAAGAGGTTATACACATGAATATATTTGAACCATTATCTATAAAACCCTCGACTTGGGGGCAAGTTGTGCTAACATAATTTTATCCCACCCTTTTATCTTACCTTGAATGCATTTTATACTACCCTAGTCTACTTTTCATGATGATAGATGGTAAAGTATTTGAATCCTTGGCACTCTAAACACATTATTCATCTCATTTTGGATTATTCTCTTTGAGAAGCATATTATTTGTTATGTCTAGGGCATGTTATAAGCTTGAACACTTTTTAACCCTTGACCAATTATGATCTTGATTATGTCTCACGAATATTATGAACATCCTCAGCATTAGTCATATAATGTAGTTTAGCTAAGATAGTATTGTGTAGCTTTAGACAAGTGAACAAAAACATCTTCTCAATTTTAGACCATTTCTACACTATTATAGATAAGTGAATATAGATACTTCATTTTTACTTCAGGCTACACATTATTTTATATCATATTTGCTACACTTTATTATTTTATCAATATCCGCATTCTCATTGGTTTTTAAACATGGGTTGTTGCAGCTAACTTAGCTATTTTATTGGAACCTCTCTTAGGATGTGTATATCATTGACTAGCTGGTCCCACCTAGTGCATATTTTATCCCAAAAACACCAAAAACATTAGAAATAACTTGAAAATACCAAAAACATCAAAACATGATCCATAAAAGAACAAAAGCATTGTCTCATACTTTTATATATTTGTACATTCCCATTCCACCATGATATGCTCTTCCTATTTGAAAGCATAGAAACACAATTTCATTTCATCTTATCCCACACACTTACCATTTTTCAAGATCATTCATTCTCATCTCATCAACTTCTTGTTTTCTAGACCATTCTCATTTGTTTGTTGTATCTTCCATTTATTCTATAACATTAATCATGCTAGTCTGATCATCATTTTTCTTCTATCCCAATTATTTGGGGAACTACATATGTCCTAAAGTTCATGTTGGAACATATATCTATGGAACTATATAGGTAACGTCCACTTGTCTTATACATCTGGAGTCAGCTCAGCTAACCCCTTCCTTTTCTTCTCTTCCCCCATTTCTTCTTTCATTGTTCCTCTTTAATTAGGGAACATTTTTCATGTCATTATTCTTTGTTATGATGTGGTAGAAAGTAATGCCTCTACCACACATGCATGAAAATTTGTCTTTAAACCACACTAACTTGGTTTTTATTTGTGTGTGTATGTTTATTTGAGTTCTCTTGGTGTTTTATTATGCTTTCACACCTCTCCTTTTATTTCTTATCCTTCTCTCTTTTTATTACTTCTTGTCTCATCTTGGTCTTGTGTTTTGTTGATTATTTTTGCTTACCTCTTTTGTGTTTTAGAACATCTTGATGATTCACATGGATCTTTTTTGTTTATATCTTGATCCTATGTTATTATGTTGTTCTTGGACCATTTTTTTAATTTTATTATTGTTAGTGTCTTGTTTTTCTATTTGATTTTTATTTTTCTCTTTTATGTTCAAGAATGCCTTGATGGTCCAAATGGATCTTGATTATTCATATTTTGGTCTCATGTCATTAAGACATTCTTGCTTTCTATTTTTAAATATTTTGTTCCTACTTAAGATCATATCTTGATTTCAAGTTAGGGTCATTTATGTTTATCTTTTTCTTTGTCTTTGTTTTTTTGTTTAAATGTAAATCACTATAACTTTAGTTTTAGTCATTATTTTACCATTATCCTTAGTTATAGGTATTCACATTTAGACTGGCACAGTGTAATTTGAATCTTATGTCATTTTAAGTTATTCATACTTATGATCCCTAATTTATTTTGTTATATCAAGCACTTTGTGCTCATGTATCAAAGTCTTAATGTCAACATCAACTCTGATGAATGATTCTCAAGAACACTTTATAAAACCTAGGCTCATGATATGGATTTAGGCTTTTAGGTAACATGCATTTTAGGCTTCTTTGTCTATGCTTAGATGTGCATCTCTTTTCATACATTGTGAGTCAAATCAATTATTAGTCATTTTTCATCATTCCTTATTCCATTCTCTCCCAAACTTGGGTGAACTACATTGGCTTGAATTTCATGTTAGAACATGAGTCCATGGAACTATGTAGGCAATGCTCAATTTTTATTAAGGTCAGCTTGGCTATATTCATTCTCATATGCTTAGATTTATATGTCTTTCTAAGCCATTACCCCATCGCACGTATATTTACACCCACTCACTTTAACCTATCTTTTTGGTTATATCTTTGAGATATTTTCCATGCCAATTACCCATGTTGGGGCCCAACATATGAACAATATCAAAATCCAATCAGCCCTATAGGGGAAAATCATTATTTATTCTTTATCAATGATCAAAATTTTCCCTAATGGGGTAAAAATATCTTATCATGATCAAATATTCTCTAATAGAGTAATTATTATTATATTCTCTTTAGAGACCCCATTCTAGTGGTGCTTCAATTCCTAAATTAGAATGTTATCTCTTTTCCTCTAATTCCAAGCTCTCCAAATTAAATCCCATGATGGTAATATTTTAGTGTGTAACTTGTCTCGATATTGATAAATGTTGTAAGTGTGTAGCTTGTACTCTCAAAGTGGATACATTTAAAGTGTGTCCCTTACATTTATGGATTATATCTTTCCCACTCCCCCCATTTATGGGGCTTATTATACATCTACTTATATTTTTATCATTGATGGTAATCATGTGTGCAAGAATTATCTCATCTAGATGTGATCTATTCCATGGGTTAATCTCTCACTTCCTCTTTTCAAGAGTCCATCTTTTTCTTCCATCCTAGTATGTCCTCTCAAGGGGGAATCATGGGTCTACTCCAATTTATTCCTAAAGAATATTTTCTTTGAAAAGACATTATTTTTCTTGAATGTTTCGCTACACCTTCTCAAATAGGGGCAAAATGTAGACATCTAATCTCTAACACCATTTGTGTTAAAATTATCAATCCTGCTCAAATTATACTCAAATGTACATTTTAGGTCAAAAAAATAAAACACCCTAAATGGTTTGAACTTGTCACTTAAAAGTGCTAGTTGAGGTCAAAGTATCCCTAAATAGAGAAATGCATTTTATGGGCTAGCTAACTTTGATCAGATCATTTAGAGTCAAAATGGCAATTTCACCATTTAATGCTCTAAATCACTCTTTTCTTCTAAATCATTAGTACACATCACATACCTTTTTTATTTGGTATTGGAAACATCCTAAATGGTAATATAGCTCAAATGCATCTAACATCACCTTCGATTTCCTCTCTATTCAAATTACAATCCAATAATATGACTTTCTGACTATTTTGATTAATTATACACTAATTTCCAAAGAACTTCACTAAAATTGATTAAACTTACACTAATTAATCCAATTTAAGAGCTTAAATAGGAATTCCATATATCTTTTTGAATATCTCATTATTGGAAATTGATTTCAAATATCTACATCACCTAGTGACATCATCTATGGGGTGGCATCCATCAAGCCATAAGTGCATAAAATATCAATATTATGCATCATCCATGCCTCTTTAATGCTTATTTATTTTGAGAATATTTATGAGTTTAATTATAAATATTAGGATTACCCATGGCCACACATATCAATCTTGAGATGGACAGTCATGGTTGATCCTAACCAATCTTAAAAATCTATAAATAGAAAGGTGATGGACATGATTTGTAAACTTGATTTATGCAAAGTTATTATGAAAAATTGTCTCTATAATCCTTTTCAATAGACGTTTAAAATTAGTTACAAGATTCATTGATAGGATAGTTTAGTGATTTGGAATCATGAGCCTAGGTTTTATAGAGTGTTCTTGAGACATTGGATGAGTTTTCCACCTTTGTTGACAAAGATAAGGATGCTTGATTAAGGGAGAAAATGGTTTTGAGCCACATGGGTATGGTGAATCCATTTGGGAAGGCAATATGATCTTTACTTCTTTCATTTGTTTATTTCTATCCTTTTTAATTCCCATAGGAATAGATAGGCTTAGTTATTTAGTTATTTATGCATTTTTCATGATTTATGGACTAATGTTTGACTAACTTACTTTATAATCCTCTCTACAATGATTAGTTGACCTAAAACATATAGGGTCAACCCTATACAACCAACATATCAAGAAGGATTTAGGGTAAAATCTACTTATAAATATAAGATCATTTTGTCATTATTTTAATATGCAATAAAGAGTTATTATTTTCTCGCACTTATTTACAATCTTCTCTTCCACCATTCTTCTTGAAGAGTCTTAGCTTAGAATTTATACTTGGAGAATCTAGTCTTGTGTATAGGTATTGGATGCTTTGGACTTTCTTATTTATCTTTACAAACCATAACAACCTCTTGTGAATCCCCTTTGGCCAAGGGAGAGATTGAGTCTCAATGGGTTCACATTTGGGTACGTATATTCTAACTTTGTTCTCCTCTCTTTTAGTAGATAGAAGTAGAATAAATATTGGCTTGAATAATATTACTCTTCACATTCCATGTATTAGGGTCTTACTCATACTTAGCTTAATTGATATTATCTTATACATGTTTTGATTGATTCTAACCCCTCATATTGTGCCATAAGTTTTGGTGTGTACTAGATTATATTAACTTTCTTGTTTATTAAAATAGGTGAATATAAAACCTTAGGACTCTTTCATGGTTGTTATGTGATTGTGTTAGACTCTAGGATTTGTAACCCTTCCTAGCATGGTGTATTATGATAAATGATCCCCTAATTGGGTCTAGCAGATCCTTATATTGGCCATGTTCCTGCTTAATAAATGTATTCCCAATCAAAAGTGTATGTATGCTCTATTTTCTCTAAGCTAGGATTGATTTATAAACATGATGCATTTTTTATTGCATACATTTTAATGAACCCAACATGAAACTAACCCTTGCATGATTTATTTCACTTACTTCATTCTTTTTATCATATACTAGATCAACTCTATCGACTTAATTTCTACATTATGTACACACATTTTCAAGAATAAGCAACTAAATCAACTTAGATGACTCAAAAAAGATTTACATACTTCTAGTTCAGACTACTAGGTTAACCTAGTCAACCCTATACTTTTTTAGGCTTCATATATAACATACTAGGTTGACCTAGTCGACCCTGTATAGTTCAGGCACTTAGCAACAAGATTCAACAAAGCTTGATCGACCTAGTCAACCTAGTTAATAGGTTTTATAAGTATATTTTAAGGTTATTGAACATCAATCTTTATTTTCTACATCTATGATCCACCAAGATTCCTTTCTATCTCTCTTTTTCTTTCTTTATTTTCTTTCCTTTCATAGTTTGTATTCTTTAAAACTGCCCTTGTACAATCAACTGGATCAACCATGTTGACTTAGTTTTTTTATTTTATGTGTTATCTAGATAATTGGGTCGACTCTACACATCTTGTTCATTTTCAAACCTTGCTTTCATAGTATAGGTTAGATCCTATTGACCCTGTTATGTATTTTGTGTATATAGTTTCAACACTATACCTTGTTTCAAATTTGGAATTATGATCAAATTTGACTTAAGAGAGGATGGTTAGTATGGTGTTAGTTCCAAAATGAGAACAAAATGAAATAAACACACTAATAACATAACATCTCTAGGCCTAGACACTAGGGAGAGCTTAGTTAATAAAATCAAATGATAAACAAAACTAAAAAGTAAGGAATGAAAACATAAGAATTTTTTCACCTTCCTTAGATTTTCCAAATGCCTTTATAGTGGTGGCTTTCTTGACTTGTGCTTATGAAGTCCTTAGCAATGGAAGCTTGGATATATCTATCTCTCCTTGGCACCTTTGGCTTATGGCTTGGCTTGGCTTGGAATTAATTTGGCATGGTCACACTAGTTGCAATGGATTTTGGAACCAATCATGCATTATAAATTTTCAAAAATTTAGCTTAGAAATGATGTTATGAGGCCTCTTATTTATAGATTTTTGAGAATGTCTAAAATCAACCTAAACCATCCATCTCAAGATTGAGATGTGTGGTTGAGGATTAATTCAATTTTTGGAATTAAGTTTGTAATTATCCTCATCATAACATTATAAGAAAGGTAAATTAAGAGGCATGGATGGAATCATAGAAGGCATTGATGAGGCATGGGAGGCATGAATCCTGATATTTATGACATTTATGGCTTGGGGATGTCTTTCCAAAAAATGAGGTCACTTAATGATGTAGATATTCAATAGTCATTTATAAAAACAAGTATTGAACAAGTTTCCATGGAATTATTAATTAGTCCTTGATTTGGGTTAATTAGTTCTTAAGCATGTTTAAGTACTTTGTGTACAAATTACTCAAATTTATCAAAATATCTTGTTATTGGTCTAAATTTTGATTAGATTAGAATTGGAAGGTGATGTCAGATGTGCTAGAACCATATTACCTTTTAGGATGTTACCAACAATAAATAAGAAGGGCACATGTCTTATGTAAGAGATTTGATATGAAATAGCAATCTAGAGGACCCAGGTGAAAATTTAGCATTTTGACTTGAAATGAACTGATCAAAGTTAACTATCTCATAAATTGCATTACCTCGTTTAGGGATACCTTGGTAAAAATTGGGACTTGAATATGCTATTTTCACATCATTTAACATTTTTTAGTTTTTTTAGGCCATATTGTGCATTTTAGTGGAATTTATTCAAAAGCTTGATTGGAGGTTATCGATGGCTAAATTTAGGTGTCTACAGTTTGTCCCTATTTGGGAAGGTGTTGAAAGTTATAAGCATAGTAACGTCCTCTCAAATAATGAAAAGGTCATGTATTCTTACAACTACAATGATGATAAACTAACTATATGATTCCCCCTTGAGGGAATAATTGGCACACGTAGGTCAGAAAATGGTCCTTTAAAAAGAAAGAAGTGAAAAAAGGTGACCAAATTAAGGAAAGATGATAGGGTGAAAAATATAATGATACTAAAAAAGTAGTCAAAATCATTGATAATGCAAGTGGGATGGTGCACAATGGTTTGCTCAAAGGTGGTTATAAACATTTTACCCTGATAGTGGTAATGTGGTATGATAACACAATGATTTTCTCAAAGGTGGTTATAATCATTGAGAAGATGGAGTTGTCCTAGTTAGGATAGAAAAACAAGATAATAACATGCCCTTGCATGCATAGAAAAAGTAAAGTGGTGAAAACATAATGATCTTCCCAAAGGTGGTTATAATCATTAATAAATGTAGGTGGGATGATTTGTAATGATTTTACCATAGGTGATTATAATCATTGGACCTCGATATGGAAAACATGATAACCTTGGTCAAAGATGATGATAACTTAACACAAAGGGTAATGATGAATTGGAACAACCTAATAGTAAAGAGATGCATGTATGAACTACTAAAGGTTGAAATTCTTTCATGGTTAATTACTCTATTTGGGATATGATTGGTAGTGAATCAGGATGTCAGTGCTGAAGAGATACTGCCATTGATGAATATATTTTTTAAATCTTAATTTTGTTGTAGCATGTGTTGATAGGAATCATGGTATAACATCACGAGAACTTAGCCAAAATATGCATGAGTAATGACTCTCGTAATCCAATTCTTAATAGAAAATAATGCACCAGTGATAGAAACCATGATGATAATGTAAAAATATGAATAGGGATGGATTCAAGTATAAGTGTGGACAAGGAATCACCTAATGAATACACATAAGCTGAATCAAGATAACCATGCTAAAAGAAAACAAATAGATACATAAACAAAACAAAACAAGCAAAAATGAATAAACAAATAATGCAATAGAAACCTTACAAACATTGCCCCTAAAAAATAGGTGAAAACTTAACAACAAATAAAATGGGGGAATAGAATAAAAGGAAGGGGGTGTCCAATATATCTCCATATGAAATTAGCAAGTGGATGTTACCTACATATTTCCATGGATGTAATATCTAATTAAAAAATTTAGGCCAAATGTAGTTCTCCTAGGGAATGAGAAGACTGTGATAATTGAGGAAGACAAATATAATGGTTATGATAGAAGAATACTAATGATATTGAAAAATGGCAAGTGCATGAGAGAAAAAGACCAAAAATTATGGAGAAACTAAAATACAAGTGATTTACTTGTAACTTATTAAGGGTTCCTAGAATCCTTAAGGCAAAGAAGTGGTCAATGTTTTTTTTTTTTTTTTTAGTGATTTTTTAAATGTTTTTGGAAGTGTTTTGGAGTGTCTCAACTCAATAAAGAATAATGAGACACTAATTGGCTCAATCTCACAAAAATGGAAAGATATTTTAAACTAAGGTTGTTCATAAAATGGTGAGAGCGTGGCTTAGGTTGCTCACAAAATAGTGAGATCATGGTTTAGGTTGCTCACAAAATGGCAAGAGCATGGCTTAAGTTGCTCACAAAATGGTGAGAGTGTGGCTTAAGTTTCTCACAAAATGGTGATATTATTACTTAATTTTCTCATAAAATAGTGAAAACGTGGCTTAGGTTGCTTGCAAAATGGTGAGATCATGGTTTAAGTTGCTCATAAAATGGTGAGATCACAGATTAAATTGCTCACAAAATAGTGAGAGTGTGGCTTAAGTTACTTGAAAATGGTGAGAGTATGGCTTAAGTTGCTTGTAAAATAGTGAAATCATGGCTTAAAGGGTGACTAATATGACCTCAACATTTATTGAGTGTTGCCTACATAGTCCTAGAGTAAGACCTCAAGTCACTATAGTTCTACCCTTATAGTGGAGTAATTTAACTAGTGTAGCAGTTAATTCAAACAAAATAGGAATAGTTAGTAAAAAGGCATAGTATGACATAAGTGGTAAGTTTTTACGTCAAGGCTTAATGTTACCCCTAGTTTTCCCATAGGTGGTTATAACCAAGACACAATATCATAGATTAAAGGTAATAATTTTTCCAAAGGTGGCTATAATTAATAGTAATATTGGTGATAAGAAAGGAATAACAAATGAAGGATGCAATTACCAAAACTTATATCATACTATCTCCAAATACCATCTCCATCTAAAGTACATGAACCAAGTAGTGAAACTAATTAGATACCTTGATTCTAAAAATGCATAATAAATGGTAAAAACCAAGGTTAAATAGGCTAGGCATTTAGAACACATTAGGTGAATAGGTCAAAAACAAAAAGTGGATATGATGAAGAGAATAGATAAGGATGATATATGTACAAAGAATAATAGTGATAAAATGGCATAACTAAAACAATCTATACATACAATACCCCTCAACACTCAAGCATATTACTACTTGAGATGAATAATATTTATCATCTCTAGAAGTTCATCTCTGTCTACTGTGGTAAGTCTATATGCACCTGATCCATAATCTACAGTAATGATGGAAGGCCCTATCCAGTTGGGTTTGAAATTCCCTTTATGCTTCTTCTTAGCCATGGTATTATTTTGATTTTCTTGTAGAACAAGATCACCAAGTTTAAATGTTTTATTATTAACATGTTGATTATAGTGACCTTCGAGTTAGTTTTGATAGGCTTAAAGATTATTGAGTGCAACTATGTATTTCTCATCAAGTAGGTCTAGCTCTTATAGGCAAGCTACACATATTCATGATCATCTAGAACATGCTTGAAAGATATGCGTAGTGAAGGAAATTTGACCTCAATGAAAAGGATGGCTTTAGTATTATAAACAAGTGAGTATGGAGTGGCTCTTATAGGGGTATGATGATTGGTATGGTATGCCCAAAGGGCAAGGAATATCTAGATGTGTCACTCATGATTTGTATCATTAAAAATATTTTTGAGAATATTGACAATGTTTTTGCTGGATGCCTCAGCTTGGCCATTACCTTGAGGGTAATATGGTGTAGAAAAATGTTGTGTGATATTATATTAGTTATATAGTTGGTCTACATATGTGTTCTTAAATGATCCTCCATTATCAGATATAATGTTATAGGAGATACCATAGTGGAAAATGAGATGGTTGAAGATGAATTTATAAATTTGCTTTCTAGTCACGTAAGTGAGGGGTATAGCTTCAACCCACTTAGTGAAATATTCAGTGGTGGTAAGGATATGTTTATGGCCATCAGATGAGGTGGGGTTGATATTTTTAATGAGTTTAAGTCCCCATGTATAAAATGGCCATGGTTTCAACATCAATTTCAATTTTTTTGTTGGGGCATGAATCAGATTAACATATCATTGATATTTGTCACACTTCTTTACATATGTAGTGGCATCTACATCCATTATGGGCTAATAATAACCAGTACACAAAACATTTTTGGATAGGATTTCTCTAGTATAATGGGCTCCACATAATACTTCATAAAATTATCTTAACACTAGTGTAGACTCTATCAAAGTTAAATAATGAAGCAGAGTTATATCAAAACTACAATGGTAAAGGGTAGATCTAAGTAGAGTATAATGAGTGGAATGATGAATGAAGGCTTTGGTTTATTTTTAAGAGAGGTTAGGTGGTATAAATTGGTCATGAAGGTATTTTTAAAGGTCTGAGTACTAGATAGAATTAGGACCAATAATATCATAAATCATGGCAATGATTGAAGGTTCATGAGTTGGTGCTGATAAATTATTAACAAGGAATTAATATTCTCTATCTTTATCTATTTATCAAATTAGAGATATAATAGTATCCATGGAATCTATAATTATATTACTATCCCTTTGTATATGCTCAAACTGAATGTTGGCAATTTGTTATTTAAGAGTGTTGACCATGGTTTTATATGGAACTAGCTTGTCATCTTTGATCTGGAAATGATTTGTAACTTGATTGACGATTAACTCAGAATCACCATAAACTTGGAGATGAGATATATTCCACTACACTACTTATCAAAGTCCTAAAATAAGTGCTTCATACATGGCCATGTTTTTTTGTATAAGGATAGCTGATTTTGAATGATTTAGGGATTAGATCCCCCTATGGTGTAATAAATAATAAGCCTACCCTTGATTCATGTGTAGTAAATGCACCATAAAAATATATCTTCTAGGACTAGTCCTTAAGGGGTGTGTCAATGATGATCATTATGGATTCATCAAGAAATTTAAATGTGAGTATTTGTGTGTCTATGAGAGGTGCTTCAACAAGTTGATCTACAACAATTTATCCCTTGATTACCTTTTGATTGACATACTCTATGTCAAACTCACTGAGAAGCATGATCTATTTATCCATTCTATCTTACAAAGCTATTTTAGACAGTACCTACTTGAGTGGATCCACTTTTGAAATGACCATGGTTTTATTATTCAACATGTAATGATACAGTTTCTGAGCTATGAAGACCATGGCTATACAAGCTTTTTTAATAGGTGCATAGTTATGTTCGTATGTAACCAAGGTACAATTTAGGTAATATACAACATGTACTTTTCTATTGTCATCATTTTGAGGCAAGAGTGCCCCTATAACATGGTTGGTAGCTAATAGGTATAACAAGAATGGATTTCTTGGTATAGGAGGTAATAAAATAGGTGGATTAACAAGACAGTCTTTGAGTTGTTGAAAAGCTATTTGATAGTGATCATCCCAATGAATTACAACTCATTTCTTCAAAAGGTGTGTAAATGGATGGTACTTGTCTGCTAACTAAGAGATGAAGCATTGGATTGATTGGATCTTACCCTACAAACTATAGAGTTGCTTATAATTGGTTGGTAGCAACATCTCAATTATAGCATGGAATTTAGTTAGGTCGACTTCAATACCTCTATGAGACATAATGAATCCAAGTAATTTACCTCAAGTTACACTAAACACACATTTATTTGGATTGAGTCTAACTTTGTACTCTCATAATCTTTTAAATATCTTACATAGTACTACTAGATGGTCAACCTTGGTTTTGGATTTTCCTAATATGTCATCAGCATAGTCTTTAATAATATCATGCATCATATCATAGAATATGAAAATCATGGCCCTTTAATATGTAGCTCCAACATTATTAAGGCCAAATGGCATCACCTGATAACAAAATTTTCCCCATGGAGTGGTGAATGTTGTTTTATGTTGGTCTTTGGTTGCTATTTTGATCTAGTTGTATCCTGAAAAGCCATCCATGAGTGAAAGCATTTGATAACCTACCATAGAGTCAATGATCATGTCAATATTAGTCAAGGGAAAATAATCTTTAGGACAAGATTTTTTGATGTCTTGAAAATTATTATAAATTATGATCCCTTCAAGATTTTTAATAACAAGTACCACATTAGAGATCCATTCTAAGTAGTCAATGGATTATATACATCATGCTTCTAAGAGTTTTTCTAACTCTTTATTTACCAATAAAATAATGCCAAGATGCATCTTATGTATCTTTTGTATTACTAGTTTGGAATCAAGATTAACCACAAGGTGTTGTAGAACCAAGGTGGGGTCTAAACCTACCATGTCAGAATAGTCCCATGCAAAAATATCTACAAATTCTCTCAATAGAGCTATAAAAATGTCATGTTCCTCTTTAGCGAAGGATGTACCTAATTTTATCCATTTTAGGTCTAATGGAGTCTCGATATTTACCTCTATTGTATCTTCAACTAAAAAGGGTTGAAACCTCTTCTAGGATAGTAGGTAATGACTTAAACTATTTGATTATGTTAGGGTCCTCCATTAGGACATGCTCTCTAACTTCTCCTAAGCATGATGAATTTGAATCCCCTAATGAGAGATCTAGCCGTGTGATAAAAATAGTAAAAAATTCTTAATGAATTTGATCAAATATTTGTTATTACTCAAAAATAAACTCAAATCCATAGGCAAGTTCATTGTTGGTGGTCTCCTGGTCTAAATTTGAAGAAGAATTAACACCCCCATCTAATGGTTCCTAAAATAGGTTATCACCACTAGACTAGCATTTATATTTACTTTTTCCCTGGTCAGAAAGTACCTCAAAGAGGTTTTGACTTTGAGACCTTAATGTTTTACTAATGTTTTTTTAGCTAAGGGTGTTTACTCGCTATCTAAAATAGGCTATAGGATCTAATGTGATTGAGAATCCTGATTTATGATCTCTCAATGGAACATTGTCTCTAAGGCCTAAGAAATCATAGAATGCCTCATCATTCTAAAGCTCATTAATTGACAGATTTGATTTTGGTTGATCCCAATCTATCAATTGGTGATAATATAATGGTAATAGGTTATAATGAATGGCTAAGGTAAGGGTACAAATGGTATTGTTATCAAATAGGTTGGTTTTATCTAGGTTATCAAAGGTGAGGATATGATCAGAATCTACTTTGCTTTTAGCATCATCATCACTAGTCATTGGTGATAGAGTTTGAATAATATATGTGGGGTCACCCACAGGTGATTTAAATCGATTTCTATAAGGTCTTTCATACTTAGTCATATAAATTGGTTTGATGGTTCCTTATTGATTTAGTTCGAGGCCTCTTCCTTCATAATTTTGATGCTCCATGATCCTATTGGGAATAGGATACTTTATATTTTTATAACAATCAGCCTAGTTGTCATTTTATAACTATGATTCATCTCTTTTAAGAGGGTCAGGTTCTAGGCTAGATGTTGGTACAAATGTGACATATCCCTTATCTTTGCTCCTTTCTTACCAATGCATATGTGGGGTGACTTTAGGCTGCCCAAAGGTTTTTAAATTCTCAAGAATATTGGTAATATGAAATGTATCATGGGTCACATACTCTCCCAGCCCATTATCAAAAATTGTAAAATGATTGTAATCTTCAGGAGGTGGCATGTGGGAAAGGGAATCTAAGGTATTAGGATCTATGCAATTATCTAGTGAAGGATCAATAAGTATAGCCTTTCCTTTATCCTACTTGGAACTTAAATTCATGATATATTGATAATTATAGATTTGAAATTCAACCTCAAGATAATTTTAATGTTCATATCAGTGTAAATATCTTAAAATATTCATTTCCATCCCTGAGTGGGAAAACTTGATACATTAGTGAAACATTGACAGGACTGCATGAATGTCATGTAACCCAGGACTACTTATAAGTATATTGTATGATAATTCAAGATCAAGCACATGACAAAGTGCATCATGGGTCAAAGGCCCAATGATAATTTGAAAACTAATGGTGCCTTGTGACTCTCTTTCTTGAATTTGTAGGCATTGATAGTTATTGTTTCTAGCTAGAGATCTGTCATTGTGTACCCAAGAATTTTAATGAGCTTTAGGGACACTATGTTGAGGCTAGATCCATTGTCTATAAAGACATTTTTCACTTAATGCTATTTTATAAAAACTTCTATGTATAATAGATTATTATGGAGTGAGACAAGAGAAGATATATTGCTTTGGTTGAATGTGACTTGTTGGGCTAGAGCTAGGTGTCTAACCAAATCTTGAAACTTATCAGGGGATATGTCCCTAGTAATATTGGATTGGTTCAAAAACTCATTCAATTTGTTCTTATGGATTATTGATGTTCACAAAAAATATCAAATATAAATTTGTGATGGTGTCTTCTATAATTGTTCTACAATAGCAAACTTCTTATCTTTGTTAGTAGTGAATGGTTTATTATGAGGCTGAATGGTTAGTTGGATGATAGGCAAAGTGGCAGATGATTATGGGCCTGGGATAGTAATCTTTGACCTCTGAGTTATGATTTCATAATTGAGAATAAATAATAGACCATTATTTCTAATTGATGTTATAAATGATGTGGGACCAGATAGGACAAGTCTCAGTTGTGGGTGTACTTGCATGTGGTCACATGGTAAGAATGAGTTGTCGATATAAGGTCCAAAAGGGGAAGCCCTAGTTTGCTGGTTTGCCTATATGAACTCCTAGGTCAAAGAAGGATTATCCATGTAATTTATTTAAATATTGTTATTTATCAATGGTCTAGGCTGATTAGTACTTAGTTGAGGATTAATGGAGATGGTATTAATGATATCCCCTACAATATCACCTACAACCCTATTGTAATCATGTGTAACTGTATGGTAAGTTTATTGGTTGTTATCATTATGACCTTGGTTTTTTACATTTTTCTATAATTATGGGGTTTGTTACTAATTTTTTTGATTCTATTGTTTAGATCTTTGATTCTTATACTGTTGATTTTATTGCTACATTGGTTGTTATTGTTGCTAATTATTTTGCTATTACTAATTGTTATGTCAAGAAAAGGGGTTTTGATAAATCCCTAGAGTTTGATTGGAATTAGAAACATTATTATATAATTTTATTTACCCATTATCCAACATATTCTCAATAAAATACTTGATTTGGACACATCATAGATTATGTCTGTTGACCTGATGATAGTCACAAAATTTGTTTTCATGGTACCAATCAAGATAAGGAATGCCTTATAGATAATGCTTTGGTATAGTAAAACTAGTCATATTAGTATTATAAAGATTGTGAAATATAGATTTAATAGGTTATCATAGGTCACTAAAGACATGACATGTAGGTATGGTTCTCTTAGGAGGAGTGGTTTTCAATGGTAAAGGCTACTATATTTGTTGTACAGGTTTTGGTTGTTGTGATTGTGGCATTGGTTGGAAAGCTTGCTAGGTAGGATTAAGATGAAAATGTGGTGCATGTGATGCTTTCATAGTTTTAACATGATAGGATTTGGTTACTCCATTTCCCACAACATTCTTATTATGGTTATATTGCTAATTGATATTTCTTTAGTAATAGATTTTGATGATATGGATAATTATTTTCCTTGGAGGATATTATGGTTGGGATGGAGGGATATAACATACTATGATTTTTGTGATTGAAAAGGGACATACTGTTGAATAATCAAAACTTGATGTGGAGTGGGAACTTATGGACCAAGACCCTGTCTCTGAATTTGTGGCACATTTTGAACCAACAGTTGTCTAGTAAGTACTTGAGAAATGTGGGGACCTCTTTGTTGCATGAATACCTATGGAGAAGTAAAATTAGGTTATAGATTTAGAATCTATCACTGACCAATATTTACACATTGTTCACTAGTCATTACTTGGTTTTGAATTGGCATATTAGTCTATGATTGAAGAGGTATGTTCATCATTACTTAGTGAGGTGGAACATTAGTTTCCCTTGATTGAGGTGGTAATTTATTTTTCTTCTATTACATTGATACAGTATATTATGTCTACTATTGTGGAATACTACTCATTACTTGTTTAAGAAGAGTAGGATTCATCACATTCTATTATTGAGGTGTGACATTAGCCATTGTTTGATTACCTAATCTCATAGGTTGTACACTTGAGGAAGCATCTATTTTAGGCTAGGATGTAGAAACTCATATTCCTTAGTATGATGATTTAATCATGGGATTAGCTATAGGCACACATTTTTAGCTAGTTACTTGTGTGTTAGTACCACTTTGATCAAGATTGGATGTTGTTTTCACATTGTCCACTATGTTTGGTTCACTATTCAATGTAGAGGTTCAAGACACTTCTTCAATGACTGGCATATGCATCAAGTTATCTATTGAATCAGTTTGTATGAATAGGTCAAGACTCATATTTTCTTGTCTAGTTAACTCTATCAACACTTGTGTTGAAAGAACTAGGTCAATAAGAGGATTACTCACCATGTTCATCTGATTGAAATCATTGCTAAATTTTTGTAGGTTTGATATGCTCTCTGCATTTGGTTAAATTGATCTTCCATGATGTTTTTACCTCTATTAGATATATTAGGTTCTTGATACGTTGTTTGGACTAGAGCCACAAGATTGCTAAAAGAAGCCTACTGATCAAAAATAATATTATGGGGCATTCTTACTAGACTTAGTAGTTTTTCATGAGGGAAGTCTACTAGAAAATTGGCCCCTACCTATATGGATCTAACCAAAATCTCATATTTATTCTCAAACAAATGTCACTCAAACAAAAATGGATCATACATGGAAGCCATATTAGTAGAATATGACTATTGAAGAATTGGCTCATTCATTATGGGTATTGTAGCTAGGTATTTCATGGTTTGTTCTTGGTCTTCACTGAATAAGGTGGTGTGTTAACCAAATAGTTATCCAATGGATCTTGGCTTTGTGTCCCTGATTGAGTATTATATGAAAGATAAGAATACATCTCATAAGCAATATTATCTACGTAGGGGTCTTGCACCATTTCTTCCTACTTAACCACATTACTAATCCCTAGATTATACATGAGTCAACTATGAGTGTAGGAATACATGTTGGGTTCCATATATAATGATTTACGATAAAATGTCAAAGAGTTTTACAAATGCTAAAAAAGAAAAAATCTATAATAAATGATGCCTTCAACTTGGTCCAGATTTGTAAAAAATATCAAAAGGTTTATGCAAAGATTTATGAGGAAATAAGTTATCATAAATTATTTAACATTTCACTTTTCACACAAAGATAAGAAAGTAAATGGACTAAAAATCAAAATGCCAAACTCTAGGGTTGAAGTGTTTCAAATTAGTCTAATCTAGGAATTTAAAAGTTGCTAGGTCTTTTGGCCAAATACAACATCAAAATCTAGGCTCAAATAAGGCATGTGATAGGACTCTAGGCTAAATGGCATCAAAATCTAAACTTTGAAAATAGATGAAAGTTTTAATCTAATGGATTTGAAACACTTCTAATAATCACTGGGCATTTGATTCTTGGACATGAACTTGATCAACTAGGTATAATGTATGAAACATAAGGCTCTTTAACAATAGTTTATTTTCTCATAAATAATGGTATAAAACTTGGTTCCTTTGATAAATAAGCTAGACAAAGGTGAGCACTTTGACTATGATTTAAACAAAGTTTCACAAAAGGTGCACCCAGATTGGTCAAAAAATGTAGGAAAAAATTTGTAATTCTATGCAAGAAGGTCTATGAAACAATATTTGAAATGATTTGGGTAGTGTAACAATGATATACTACCCAAAAGATGTGAAAAAAAAAGTTTTATTTCAAAAAATCTCTAAGGCTAAGACATTTTCCCATAATTTTGATAGCATAACACTACTTTTCTTGACTCAAAATGTTGTAGAACATAAACTCAAAGTGCAAGTGTTTAGCAAAAAATGGCTTAAGTCTATCAAGTGATAAAAATTATTATGCGTCTTAAATTTCCTTCAACCCAAATTAGAAATTAAACCTAATTTCCCTCAATTTTAGTGCAAATGGTGAACCCCCTTAGCACATCAACCCTATGAAATTGTAAAGGCATAATTCTAAATTTATATTATAAGTGAAGGACTTAAATAACTTTGGTAAGGGTCTAGACTCAATTAGGGAGAATAATTGTACCAAAGTGGATGATATGACTCTCAATATTTTGATGAACTTTGAACAAGGCAAAATGATGATCTCACATGGGCAACATAATGCCTCTTTATTCAAAGGAAAATTTGGACTATGTGTTTGGTTTGTATTGTTTGTTTACACCAAGTTTTGACTCTAAACAATACTTTAATCTAGGACAAGACCAAATAATTAATCGCCCTTAGATCCTAAACTGATAAGGTTGCTTTGTATTGTTGAAATCCATCAATATATGTCATTTGAGATGATTTTAAGTGTTTATCCAAATATAAATGCACATTATATAGTAAGGGTTTTAAACCCCCTCTTCTCAGAAATGATAGTACTATGACATGGACCTTGAGGTGTACCTTGCACCAAAAATACTTCTGTGATAAATGGGGATTTTTCTAAGATCTAAAAAGTTTCCAAATGATCTATGGGAATCAATTGTACAATGACTTTTACACCAAACAATGCAAAATAAAAGCATGGATTTTAGGTCCATATCAGTTGGCTTGTTGCAAAAAGGTCTAGTCTTTTTTGCAACCACTACATCCTATTATTCGTTCAGTGTAGTGCGATGTCCAAAGTACCACTAGGTCCCATGTGTAACTCCAAAGGATCCAATTGAAGTTAATGCTGAGAGGTGAAACCTTGGATCAAAGCTTCCCTAAATAACTTATGGGAGGTGATGAAGTCCCTCTTGAAAGCTAAAATGCATAAAAAATAAAAAAATCATGAAATTAAAAAGACTTTAAGGTCATTTTCAAGGTTACCCAAACTTTGATGAGTTTTTTGGGAGTTATTTAGATGAATTTTTTTCTAAGACTTGGACTAAGCTACTTGCAAGATTCCAAGGGTTCCATATAATAGACAAATGGAAGAGCATATATGCAATATTCCCCTTTTTTTTAAACAAAAATTTGATTAAAAAACTATTTCAAACAAGAATTAACAAGTGTGTTAAATTTTAAACCCAAAATGTAAGATTTAGTGGTGTTCATTTAATCCCTTGGTCTTAGTTTCAAACTTTGAAAACATTCACCAAAAACATCTAAATTCTTTGTTAAAGACCAAAATAAAGTTACTAATTAATTTTTAAGCATTTGAAAGGTGATTTAAACATGTTTTGAGCAAATATTCAAGTTTTGTCTTGGAACAAAAATGTTAGCATGTCCTTTAGATTTGAAGCTCTTTTTAGTTTGAAATAATAAACTTTGGAAAAATATCTCTTGGGTCTATGTTTTTGGAAAAAACACAGTGATTGATGTCAGCTATGTACAACTGATGATGGTTACCTTGGCTAACCAAGATCTAATTTATGTTACTTTTACTAACCAACAATGGTTAAGATATGTAATTGATGTTGGTCTTATTTTCCATCATTGGTTATTGTGTAAAACTATGGAAAATAAAAAAATGGAAAAATAAAGTTAGAAAATCAATTTGCATAAGTTTTAAGGGTCCAAATAAATATTTTAGAGTTTCCAAATGATCTTCTTCATGTGTGGGATGTGTCTTATCCCACTGGGTGTGCCATTATGTGATCTAGTAATTTGAATCAAGAGAGGATGGTTAGTATGATATTAGCTTAAAAATGAGAATAAAATGAAATAAGCACACTAATCGAATAACATATCTAGGCCTAGACACTAAGGAAAGCATAGTTAATAGAAGAAAATGACAAAGACAACTAAAAAGTAAGGAATGAAAGCACAAGAATTCCTTCACCTTCCTTGGATGCTCTAAATTCCTTTGTAATGGTGGATTGCTTAGCTTGTGCTCATGAAGTCCTTGGCAATGGAAGATTGACTACCTCCATCACTCCTTAGCACCTTTGGCTTGTGGCTCAGCTTGGCTTGGAATCAATATTGGCATGGTAACACTAGTTGTAATGAATTTTGGAACTAATCTTTCATTATAAATTTGCACAAATTTAGCTTAGGTATGATGTTATGAGGCCTCTTATATATAGATTTTTGAGAATGTCTAGAATCAACCTAAACTATCCATCTCAAGATTGAGATGTGTGGTTGAGGATTAATTCAATTTTTGGAATTAAGTTTGTAATTATCCTCATCATAACATTAGAAATAACAATTGAGAGGCATGAAGGGCATCATGAAAGGCATTGATGAGGCATGGGGGGCATGAATCTTGATATTTGTGGCATTAATGGCCTAGGGATGTCTTCCCAAGAAATGAGGTCACTTGATGGTTCAAATATTCAATATTCATTTTTAAAAATAATTATTCAACAAGTTTCCATTGAATTCTTAATTAGGCCTTGATTTGGGTTAATTAGATCTTAAGCATATTTAATCACTTTGTGAACAAATTACTCAAATTGATCAAAATGTCTTGTTATTGGTCTAAAATTTGATTAGATTAGAATTGGAAGGCAATGATAGATTCATTATAACCGTATTCCCTTTTAGGATGTTACTAACAATAAATAACAAAGGCACATGTCTTGTACAAAATATTTGATAGGAAAGAGCAATCCAGAGCACCCAGGTGCAAATTTGGCATTTTGACTCAAAATGAATTGATCAAAGTTAGATGGACCATAAATTACATTGCCTAATTTAGGGATACCCTGGCCAAAATCGGAACTTGAATATGCCATTTTCACATCATTTACCATGTTTTAGTGTTTTTAGGCCAGATTGTGCATCTTAATGTAAATTGGTCAAAAGATTGATTAGAGGTTATCAGTGGCCAGATTTAGGTGTCTATAATAATTAACCTTATATGCTCATAATTAATTCACACCTTTCATTTCATGTTGTTTGCATGCTTAGAATAGATCACATAGTCTAATTAGGGAGTTTTCAATTAACCGTTTAGTTTCAATATTTTTATGTTATGCACATACGACTAAATCAAAAAATATAAACAAGCACTTTAAACATTCATCTACCTAAGTCCAACCTAATTATATTTCATCGTCAAGGGGGAAGGTGACTTGATATTTTGGTTAAGTATAAATCATGGTTAATGGTATTTTTTTCTAAAAACCCATTACCCTTATTACTATGGTGTGTGAAGTGAGGGGGTAGGCTCCAATACCAAGCCTATATCATCACCACTATATATCCCTTTTAGCCCAAACTACCTATTGGGATAATAAAACTAGATAAGTAAGATTATGCAAAATATTCCTTGAGTATTTATGCATCATATATGTAATTGTCAGCTTATGTATTTTATGATATCCTTTCAGCCTATGAAATGATAGAAGGTGAATAGTTTCCTCAATTTGGTGCCAATGTATAAAGTATAATATGGATTTTCAGGAACTATATTGACTATAAATATGTATGTTTGTATGAAGAATATAATGACCTTTTATGAGATTAATATACAATTTCTGGTTATGGTTACCTATCAAATTTATTGTGTTTATCCATATTTATGTTATCATGTTTAATGATAAGGTTTAATATATCTTAAAACCACTTTTTTATGCTCTGTACATCTAAATAACTCTCTGATTAATCTAGTTCTTCATAAGCACACATTCTTTGTCTCTATTATGCTACCATTAGTTATGACTTCACTGCTCTTTTCTACACAAACTAATGGAACTTAACTATCCTAATAACTAACATGTTCTGGTTAATGAAGAACCTCTGCTAACAATGGTATAATGAGCAAGGATAAATCTTATAATATAAAGCTATGCTAATATGGTTACCAGGATAATGAGATATTAAAACCTGGTTAGACCAAAAAATATGGCACTTCACAAAAGAAGAATCTTAAAAGATAGGTCTCACTACAATTGAAATCACTCGAGAACATATATATGGTGAAATATATGAAATTTTCTAGTGTGAACTACCTGAATTGCTAGATAATTGGTTGAAAGACTCAATTACTACATTTTTCATCCTAGAGTAGAAAAAAACATTACTTATACTAAAGAAATGATAGACTAGTTAGTGAAACTAGAAACTAATTGGACAAGAGTGATGTAATACTGATCTGAAATCACTATAGATGGATACACTAAAAAGTTCATAGTAAAAATCTATATATAATTTGAGACTATGTAGGATTGATTTATCTAAGGAATAAGAGGGAATTTTTTACAGTAACTATCTCTCTTATTAAAAAATGTTGGTGATGGAAAAGGCTATGGTGCCTATCCCTACTAGTATGGTGTAGTCACTTCAAGTGTATGGGGATGTGTGTGTATGATGGTGAATGATGGATAGATGAGAGACTAGATATTGAGCCTAAATATAAAATGAAGATGTGAGGGAAGAAAACTTAGAAAAAAACTTTAGATTCAGAAAGGGAACTATGATAACCAAATAGATGGAATACATAGACAAATACCCAAGTAGCTATGAATAAAAGTAAGAATAGTAGTATATTAGTTGATGACAAGTGCACAAAAGAGATGATTAGGATGATGAATGAAGGCTGAAGAAAGAGAATGATGATGGATGTTGATAGAAAGAGTGAGAATATGAATAGCAAGTAGAAGAAGAGATATGTGATGAAGAAGTTGAGAGTGTAAAGTAGATAGAAGATAGAAGTAGTGCATAGCTAAAATAAAAAGTATTGATAGAAGAAGAATTAAAAAAATAAATATAACTCGATTGTAGGCTACTAGGAAGGATTATTCACTATAAGTGTACACTTCCCTACTTCTCAATCTTATATATCCTAGTAAAAGTTTTTAGTCAGTAAAATAGGAGGAGAAGAGTTAAGAGAAATCATGTTAAGATCACTTAGATCATTGGGGAATGGAAATCTAGACAAATTCAATTAGGAATGCTTTAAATAATACATTAGGTGAAGTTGAACAATAATAATAAGGAATAAAAAATAAGCAGAGTGTGCATGAAAATTCCTCTAGTGCATAGAGAGTACATAGATAAGATCAATTAGGACACAGTCACTTCAAGTAATAACTATATAGAAGACTCCATCTATACCTATCTCTATGTAAAATTAGGTAGGAGGATTCCTGTATTTAACTGTTTATGATGGATCTATGGATCTTGAACAATATTTTTTATCTTACAAAATGAAGTGTCAAGTTAAAGGTTTAACTGATGCAATTTACAAAATTGTAATTTATTAGGGGCTCTAGTTGGGAGAGCACTTGAATTCATATTCAAAAGAGATATTCAAGAAGAAATATTACAAGATGTGTAGAAATGGCTCATTATAGATTTTAAAATTAATAAATGCATTAGCTAGACAATACAAGATTTGAAATAAATAAGGAAAAAATTAGGAGAGTCAGTTTGTGATTATGATCATAGATTTTTAGATGTAATGAACAAAGTAGAGTTCACCTTAACAGATAAAAAAATAACATTGTTTGTTGAAGGATTATGAGGTAGGATTTAGTTTACCACTATGCAAACATAATATGAGACAAAATCAAATGTCAGGGCTACTACACTGCAAGTTGAACAAATCAAAGTCTATAGTGAAACTCTTATAGCTAGCTCCAAGTTTTATAATACATTATAGGCTTTTATGAAAAATATGGAGTAGTATCACAAAATAGAAAAGCCTAAATTGAACATATGGTGCATAGAGTGTGGTAAAGAAGGACACCACTGAAACAATTATCCTAAAATAAAAATTGAAGTTTGTGAACTTTGTTGAGTAGTTAGGCATGACACGATGCCATCTACTATAATAATACATCTACTTTCCATAGAGTTTATACTATAATTTATACAAATCAAATACACATGATGAAAATAATTTTATATCTCTAGAATAAATTAAAGAGTGAATTTATAAAAATGTGTTTGCCATCATAGTGTAGTAGGTCTCCTCGATGAAGAAAATAATTCTAGGCCCAGAGGTTGATAAGAACTATGTGACTCAAATGGGTCCACAATTGATTCTAATTTCACCATAGTACCAACCTCAAGGTTTAGCTAGATGGACTCCATCTTTACTAAGTTGAACACCTCCATCCCCTCAACATTACTATCTAGCATCTTGGGGTTTGCCCATAACATATTCATAATAATCAAATTAGACCCCTCTAACCATGTAATATTATTTTAATATGGGAGATAATAATCAATAGTTTTGATAGTGGAACTTTATGAAGCCAAAAATAGGATATTAGGGGGGATATTAGTCAAATAGGGGAGGAGGCTCAGGTGGATACTAAGGAGGATATCAAGGTGGAAAAGGAAATAACTATCAGTGACATCTTCTAAAGTGATACCTATGTGGAAAGTACAACCATGTTCAAAGAAATTTCCTGATGAATCCATAGAGGTATTCATATTATGCATACTACAGAGTTTTTGAGCAACATGATATAGAGGATCACCCTATTTTGGACAAGTAGAGGAAAGACAAAGTTGTCCAAAATGTAAACATGAAAGTGTGGAACCTAGAGAAAATTACTTTTTGAAAGTTGTGACAAGGTAACAATGTATAGAAAAAAGACTACCTCCACTTGAGATGCCTCAATATCAATGCATTAGAAATGTTAGATAAGATAAATACCCATATCTAATTATATAAAAGTGTTTGATGAATAAAATTGTGCAATTACTAAAAAAATATTCAACAACATGAAACTACTAATGGTGATTCTACAACCATCAATATGCAAATGTATGGATAAATTATGCATATCATATGATAAGATGGATTTTTCACTACACTATTGAGTACCTTACATAATGAGGACATATCATAAAGCATCATGAACATGTTGCAAAATCCACAAATCCACATGGGAAGTGACTAGATGACCAAACCTTAGTTATAACCTAGTAACTTTGAACTTGGTTGATTATGGGATTTTAACTTATTGGTCACTTGGAGGATGTTGAAATCAAAGTCATGGACTTGTCTCTATGAGGATATTTTGAGGTCATAGATATGAATACCATGGAAATGCACTATCCTACCTTGATAGGGAAAAAATGGGTGTATTATAGATGGATGACTATCTATACAATACTCAATTAGCTTGAGGCACATCAAAGTGATGAGGTTGTGGTAATTCCCATCAATAGAGTGCATAAACTATATATAATTCCTATTGAACTAGACTCTCCACATGTTATACAAGAAACTAGTTGGATGAAGGTCAATACAGAGGAGAATTCTAATGCTTTACCTCCAACACAATGAAACTTCCTATACCATTAAGCTAGACCCCAAGTGTAATCAATTCTTACCTAATAATTGAATGTAGTATAACAATAGAGATCAAAAGAATAAGATGCACAAGAAATTATAAATCAATTCATTAGTGAATATTGTGCCTCTATGCCTATAAAATTACTCACTCACTTATAAGTTGAATTCTTGTACCAATTTGATGATCACATGTAGGATTACATAGAACCAACAAGGTAAGGAATAGTTCTCTATGAATCATCTTCTTATATTAGTGGTGATTTAGATACACATATCCTTAACTAGGCCCATAATTACCATGAACTTAGGCCCATGAGGAAGGTATTTGTGCATGAAAGTCACCTACTTGTATATTACACAATGAAGGACATCAATGATTTTATTTTACACTTGCAATTCCATATTATGACTATCAATTAGTGGGTTAGTGCATTAAACTATGCTTTTAAGGGAGTTGCTACAACTTGGTGGACAACTCATGGGGATAATTAGCTAGAATGGGATGACACCTATGAATTCATGATCAACATAATTTAGCTCCCACAATTCATCCACACTAACTAGCCATTTTTCAAGAAGGATAATGATTTGAGATTTACGTACATAAATCGGTTGAAGTTTGTAATGTAGAATGTGTGAAACCTAAGTATTGGGTTCATATTTTTCACTACACATTGGCTCTACTACTCACAACATGATACATGCACTAGGATCATAGGAGAAAAACCAAACATTGAACACATTATAGAGTGAATTCATACAAACATTTGTTTTTGAAGAAGAAAAAAATTTAGTTCATAATGCACTTCAAAAACTCATGTACTTTATATGCCATGGGTACGTGGAAGATATGAGCACCACAATAAAATAAAATACATAAAAAATATAGCTTTTGATCTTAATTATGCACTCTAAAAGTATAAAGTTACTAGGATATAAGAACAAGATTGATGTAGTCATGTTACCAAATATAGAATGAGGTAAATGATGATGAAGACTATAATTTTAATACAGATTAAGATTTGAATGATTTATTTAGACTTGAGTGGCCTATAAAACTAATTAAAGACACCAACATAGTACTAACTGAAGATATAAGTTGTGCAACATTTGGATCCCAAAGAAGGAAGGTCAAATAAAGGTCCAAGAAACATGAAAAATGCAACATATATCAGTAGCCTCTCAAGAAACATGTCACTAACATTGGAATAGAGGAAGTTCTAAAGCTAGTAAGTGTAGGTGACTATTGTGTGGAGACTAAGATTTTAGAAGCTCTAAAACTTTTTAGGGACTATTAATATGTATTCTCCACTAAGTTCTCAAAGGTATAGGGATTTTACCCATCCCTTGGTGAGATGCACATTGAATTAAAAGAGTCTAAATGCCTAATTAATAATTTACCATACAAACTCAAACCCAATATGAAACTCAATTTAAAAGCAAAACTAGATAGGATATAGGACGTAGGGATAATTTATCTAGTATAAAAAGCTAAAAGGGTAAGTCCAATGGTAGTGTAACCCAAGAAAATAGGATAAATATTAGTATGTAGAGACTGCCACATTATTAATGATGCTTGTGTAAATGATCCGTTCCCCATATGATTTACAGATGAAGTCCTAGAGTTTGTTGTAGGCAATGAAGTATTTTCCTTTATAGATGGGTTTAGTGGATACCATCAGATTCTGATCATAGAGGAGGATAGAGCCAAAATTATTTTTGAAATAGAGTGGAATTATTTTTTATACAAATTCATACCATTTGGGTTGAAAAATGCACCTATGGTATTCTTCTGTGCAGTAGTCACAACATTCAAAGATTTCATCCATGATTTCTTAGAAGTTTATTTAGATGATTGGGTAGTCTTCTTCCTATTTAAATAAAATTTGTCTAAGTTAAATTTTATTTTATAGTGATGAAAATTCCTATGCATCACTTTACATTTGAAGAAATGCTTATTTTTCACACCTTTTTTTGTTTTACTTGGCCATGTTATTTGTAGTGATGGCATTTTGGTGGATTAGGCTAAAATCATAGTAATCATGAATATACCACCACCTATTAATTGCATCAAAGTGTGCTCATTTTTTGGACATTCAAGATACTATCAAAAATTCATAAAAGGCTATGCAAAAATATCATCTACACTAAAAAACTTATTTCACAAGAATGCTAAGTTTATATGGATATTTGGATGCCAATCAGCTTTCATTGAGCTCAAAAAGCGATTGGCCACTGTGCTTATAATTTTTTTCCTAGACTAGACTAAGCCATTTTATGTACATGTAGATGCTTCAAGCATCACAATTGGTGTAGTACTTACACAACCTATGTATGGTATGATTGACCATCCCTTTCACTTTGTTGGCTGAAAATTGTCTAATGTAGAGAAAAATCACATAACCACAAAATGAGAAACATTGGTCATTGTGTTTGCACTAAAAAAATTTAGGCACTATCTTCTAGTGATACCATTCAAAAATTTCACAAACCATCAATACCTACACTACTTTGTCAATAAACTAATGCTATAAGGATGAATATCTCATTGGGTGATGTTATTTCAAGAATTTTAATTCTAAATAAATGTAAGAATAGGTAGAGAAAATGTGGAACTAGACCACCTCAATCAAATTCTAAATGGTGAAGAGCTAGAAGAACTATAGGAAGACTCACCTGATGCACACCTCTTCTATGTCACTATGATTCCTAAATTTTTTGAAGAAATTTATAACTTCATCAAACAAGGGATCTTCCTTGTGCACTTTCAAGAGTGGGAAAAAAGTAGTTTGTAATTAGAACACTACCCTATACTATCATTAATGGACTACTATATCATTTGGGGAAGGATGAAGTCCTACACAAGGTTCTCCTCAAACATGAATGCCCTCAACTCCTAGACGAAGCTCATCAAAAACTCACAAGAGGATATTTTTTAGGATAAGCTATAGTGAGAAAGATCTTATAGAACAAACTATGGTGGCCAAATTTATTTCAGGAAACACATAGAGTTATAAAACATTGTGATGTCTGCCAACATATGGGGAAACCAATTCAAAAAGATGAGATGTTTCCATAACCCATATTAGTAGATCAACTATTTGAATAGTAGGGTATTGAGTTCATAAGACAAATAAACCCTCCAAGAAAGCACATAAAGGCTATGTATATTATTACTATGATAGATTATTTCTCTAAATGGGTTGAAGCTACAGCCACACCCAACTATGATGTGAAGGATGTATCAAAGTTTATATATGAAAACATCATTACCAAGTTTGGATGTTTGATTAAACTAGTCAGTGATATAAGAATTCACTTCCTCAATAATACTATCAAATATTTGATGAAATATTTCATGATTTGCATCATAAAAGCATTACCTATCATCAATATGTGAATGGTTAGGCTGAAGCTTCTAATAAGGTACTATGGGAAATGATCATAAAAAACTATGATGTTAAGTGAAATGATTTGGAATATCTCATTCCTATGATATTATGGGCATATTTCATAATTTATAAGAGAGATACAAGATTTACACCATTTAAGTTGATGTATGATCATGAAGCATTTATGCTAATGGAGTATATGGTGCCTAGTCTATGCATCACTATAATTATGTACCTATGAGAGTATGAATATCTTACCAATAAATTATTAGAATTGAATAAAATGGATGAGTTTAGAATAAGATTATTATAGACATAGGAGTTACATAATCAAAGTCAAAAAGCATGGCATGATCAGAACCTACACCACAAAGAATTTCATAAGGAGCAGTTAGTTTTGTTGTATGATAGCTAGTTCAGAGCATTCTAAAGCAAGTTGATTATAAGATGGAAAGGACTTTAAATTATTCATGATTTAATGAAACAAATAATGGTCATGTTAATATATTTACAAGGAACCATATTAAGAGGGAGAGTAAATGGTTTTAGTCTTAAGCCATACAACCAATAGCTATTAATCTTTGTCCATAGATGAGTAGCATAATATAGATTAGGATTTTTGTTAAATTTTTATTATGTGTTTGTATTTTGTTTTGTTTTTTTATATGATCTCATAAAAATCATTTGTGAAGTACCAAGACCAAGCACTATGTGCACCAAATGTGTGTAATAAGTGCCACGTGTACCACTATAAAAGCTAACTAGGAGTGATTAAAGAATATTAAGTTTAAAAAAGATGCCAGAAGGTCACATTAACAAGATATATTTTGGATAATGGTCATCAACCAAAAATAAATACAAGAGCCAAGGTTCGGTGGATATGATCTTCTACAAATTGGTGGCTAGTCAACATCAACAAATTGTGTACCTCATACAGGCATCTAAGGGTATAACAGTGTAACTCCACACATGCATCAACAACTAACAACTTTAAGATCTAGATCAAAAAGTGATTTTCCACAACCACTAAGCATTTAAGGTGAATAGACAACTAGGTATGGCTTAGAAATAGAAGCTAAGAAGCATGAAGTATATAAAATCTAAGTTTTTAATTTCACAATCACATTTCATACTTAGCACATTCTTGAGAGCTACAAATATAAAAAGAGCCAAACCAATTCCATTTGCATACAACATTCAAAATCAATCAAAAAACTTCTCACAACACCATGGACACTATGTCATTGATTTGACCTCTTTCAAAAGCATAAAAAGAAGATATGGCCATCAATATGGAATTATGACAGATGAAATGTAGTCATTAGAAGCCATTTCAATATTTTCATGAAGCCAAATAAAATATCTTCTAGTCAGACCCTATGGATGATACACAACCACTTTCCCTTGTAGTTCCCCATAGATTTTAGAATACAGATGTGGAGTGTTTGTTCTAAATGCCAAACTTTGGTGACATGGGTGAAATTGTTCAAGTTTTATTGGGATGGTACAATGTGGGATTAATATACTTGGGGTCAAATGATATGATCATCATTAACACACAAGCCTTGTCCTGAGCTCTTGGCATTCCTACACATGAATATTCTTTGTTGGCTTACAAGACTAAAACACCTCCAATCTTATCAAAAGTTTGAGATCATTACAAGTGACAAAACTGAGAGATTCTCATAGATGAGATTCTAGATGAACCTATGCATATTTTGGTCTAATGCATCACCAAATTCTTCTGGTAGACAACCAAGTTAGCTAAGAATATACCTAGGGGAGTTGTGTACATCACCGATAGGATGATCCATCAAGGCAAGTAATTTAATTAGCCTGAATAATTTATTTAGGAAGTGATTACCAACATTGGTAAGTGTTAAACCACCCCAAAATAAATCTTCTAATATCAATTCTTAATCCTCCTCCTCTTTTTCACCTAATGGAAGTCACCTAAGGGGGAAGTGCCCCTAGATATGAACTATTGATCGGCACAATAGTTTTATAACCTCATTTGGACATAAGAATGAGGAACCTCATGTATGAGGGGAAGTTTAAAGCATAATGGGAGGAGTTCTTTCATCTTATTTCCACACAACCCAAAGTTATATTAGATGTTTTATAGTATTTAAGATATCATGGTACTTTTACCCTTATGCCTAAGGGGGTATTCATCACCATACATTAGTTATCCTATTCACCTTTCAAACCACTTCCATTTTCATAAAAATAGAGATGGTGTAGGTTGAGGTGGAAAATAGAAAGAGTACACAACAAGGTGAGTAACTCCACTATACAATCCATACCATTAGGCACAAATTTTCCTATGGTGCAAACTTTAAAACTGACATCCAGTCAACAAAAACATAAGGTGAAGTGCAAAGCAGATCCTCATTAAGTGTCACCTCCACCAAAGTGCACAACATGCAACACATCATATAAATATGATTCAAAGGTGCCACATATTTTTAGGTATTATAATATCATGGAGATGGGAACAAATACGTAGGATGTCTACCAAGTCATGTTGGAAGACATGGGTATGGAATATTATGAGAAAGAAGAAGAATAGTTATTTTTCTAGAAGGTAGTGTGTATGGTACAAATTTAGAAGTAGGTAACACCAAATTTAAGGGTATAACTTCTAGCTTGCCCACCATTTATAATTATGGACATAGTCAAAGAAGAAGAGGAGTAACTTTGGTGCTGAATGGAAGTTTTATAGCCTTAATCTAACCCCACATATGCACTAAATATTGTTTTTGCACCTCTACCAAAAGTCTATAGATCCACTTGTGTGCAGGCCTAAAACATGGTGGGAGATGAGACTCTCCCCTACTTTGGATAAACACACATTTGGATGGTCTGCTATTGAATAAGATCCATATCTTACCTCATAAACTTCTACACCACCACCATAGTGTAGATTAGTCACCATAGGTAGGAGGAAGCAATAGGTTTCAAGTGTAGAGGTCTGACCTGAGGACTCCCCGCCCTCACCATAGGCAAAAGAGATTGAAGAAATTTAAATGGAGTAGATCTCAACCAAAGAACAATAGGTTGTATGAGAAGAATTTTCTCACACTACCAAGTGTAGAAGGAGAAAGGAAGAGAAGAAGAGAAATAAGGAAGAAAAATAAAAACAATAAATACATCAAATTTGGAAAGTAGAGGCCTTGAAAAAGGCCAAAGATGTAGAAGCAAACATTAAAAAGGATTAGTAGATGGCTCAAAAATCCTAGGAATAAATTGAAACACAAAAGTAAACACAAGAAGATAAAGAGAAGAAAGAAAAAGAGGAGGAATAAAAATGACAAAAATAAGAAGTAGTCTAGGTGCATCAATAGGAAAAAGAAGATTCCAAGAAAGAGGAATATGATGAAGTCCTATGGCAACATAAATCATAGGCACAAGCACAAGCTCAAGCTACACATCAATAGGAATAAAGGAAGAAAGAAGAATAATAATAAAAGAAGGAAGATAAGGAAAATAAATAGAAGGATGAAGAAGATAAGAGGGATAATAAATAAAAAGAGGAAGATGATAAGAAGAAAAGGAAAGAAGAGGAAGAGAGGATTAAGAAAGAGGAATAAAACAATAAAAGAGAATAGGAAGAAAAGAAGAAAAGTAATAAGAAGAGAAGAAAAAGAAAAGGGAGGAAGAATAATGGAAGTAAAAGTAGGAGGAAGAGGTGAATAAGAAGAAGGATGAGGATGCTATGCAATAAATTAAGATACTAATAGAGCCCATAGTGCATTACAAAGTACCAATCATAATGTAGATACAAGTTTAGATACCACAAATTTTATTAGGAGGTGTATGGCTCTAGGATGTCCCAACAATCATTTATTGGTATACCACCTTCTCCCTTCTTCTAGCCACCATGCCCCATCGGTATCCTATAATGACAATAAACACATTGGCCATTCTTTTAGTTATGCAAGAGGAATATTTAGATGTCTCTTTTCTACCCTTGAATAAGTAATTGGAGGGAGATGCAACATTACAAAAATCTATAACACATAATGTAGCCTCCCTAGAATAAGAAAAGAATGCAACCATGACTAAGAATGTGGATCTTTGGAATCAATTGAATGAAGTAGTGAAGGCAATTAAAGATTATTGAATCACATTGGATTCTAGTGTCATAGGAGAGAAAATCATGTTAGATCATCATAGGTTAGTGACACTAGTATCAAATCTCACAAAAGACTGGTGGAAAACACAAGAACTTCATGCACTAGAAAATATGGGTTATAGTTTGAAGAATGATACCACAACTTTTATCACTATGAAAGAATAGTAAAAATGTACGTTGGACACCACATCTCTCCAATCCCATCAACTAATATGTAGTCTTCTTGGCTAGAAATAACTTGACAACTCCTTGTTTATTTTTAGTGTAGACTTTTATATAGCTTTTGCAAGTCACACAACTATGCACACCATGACTACATCATCCAATGAGAATAAAATTGCTCTATATAAATCCTTAAAGGCTATAGATAATGTGTGGTATTGACTTCTTAGTTGGTAGTAGGACCTAAATGTAGTGCATTTGTAGGGAAATAGGTGGACAGATAAGTAGAAAAGCTAGAAAAGCTCAACATAGAGATTGAATTGAAAGTTAGTAATACAATTACTAATCTAAGTGCTACACAGAACAAGGATTTGAAGGAAATCGTCATCATTTATGCACCAATGCACATATTGATTCACATGGTCTAGTAATTCATGATAGATTGAGATGTATTCAAGATTGACTTGGAACCATTTTATAGTAAGGTGACTCTGATGCTTAGGGTTCTTATATACATGCCACCTTCTAAACTTCATCAAGTGATTACCCAACACACAACTACCTAGAAAGAGGTCAAGGATCCTATTGACCAACCTTCTTCCATAAATACACCACTAGCTACTATTTGAGTATTTCACACTAAACAAGTTTTAGAAAAAAAAATTACAATTTTGAATAGTTTTGCGTTAGGGATTATTAGTGAAACAAGCAGGGCCAGGTTGGTTGAAAATTATTAAAGGGTAGCCACCTAATTATTCCAACCTATTGAAAACATAAAATGGTGATAGGTCAGTATAATTATTAGTTGAAACCTGAAATGGAAGCTAAGTAGTGTGTAAGAGGTGAAAACTAGAAATGGAACCTTGAATAGTTACTTTGACTCTTGCTAGTCTACCCAAATTTTCAAGCATCTACCCTCAACACACATACAAATGAACCTACATAATTATCTTAGGACAAGACAACATTTTAAGTCTAGGAAAGTGTTGAGAGAAGAAAATTAGATAAGTAAGACTAGATAGCATATTCCTTGAGTATTTGTGTGTCAAATATGTAATTGTTGTTTTGGGTATTTTGTCTTATCTTCTTAGCCTATGAAAGGATAGAAGGTGAATAGTCTCCTTAATTTGGCACCAATGTATAAAGTAGAATATGAATAGTTGGTAACTATATCAATTATAAATATGTATGTTTGTAAGAAATAGATGATGATGTTTTCTAAGATCAATATAGTCTTTTTGGTCTATGGTTTCTTGTTGAGTTTCTTGTGTTTATCCTTGTTTGTGCTATCATTTTTAATGCTAAGGTTTAATTTATCTTAAAATCACTCTTTTATGTTATACACATCTAAAGAACTCTTTGATTAATCTAGTTCTTTGAAATCACACATTCTTTGTCTTTGTTATGATGTCATTAGCTATGACTTCACTATTTTTTTATACACAAACTTGTAAAACTTAGCTATCCTCATAATTGGTATGTTATAGTGAACCAGGAACCTCTGTTGACACTACCTGAAACCATCTTTATATTTTTTTTAGTTCCTTTCTTACAACCAACTTCCCATCACATTTAAAATCATATCTTAATAATCTAATAAAACATCCTAGGTTGACCAATTAGTTAGCTCCTTACTTTCCAAGTTGATTACTTGATCTTTGATAAATTATGTGTGTAACAAATTACATTATCCATCATTAGTGTAAGGTTTTTTATTGTGTCCCTCAATTATATTATCCAAAATTTATCCAATTGACTATTTCTTTCCTTTTGGTACTTATTTACATTTCTCTCAAAAAAAAAATTTTTTGGTTTCACAACTTGTTACAAACTTTATCATCTTTCTTGTCTATAGTATTAGGTCAACCCAGTCAACTTTGTACCTTTTTATAGAATTTGTACACTTTATAAGATGAACCCACTTAACCCTATAATATTTATAGACACTTTTGACTATTTTTCTAGCCTTTGTTCACTGTACTGGATTGACCTAGTCAACCTTGTACTATTTTCATACCTTGTTTCCTATGCTAGGTCAACCTAGTTGACCCTGTACTATCTTCTACCTTTCCTATTTGCTAATATAATTCTCTATTTTTACTTATTTTCCATCTCTCTTAATTTATAATGAAGTCTCTTATCATAATATTCTTGGATAGCCTGAATATATTTAGATACTATATGGGATGTTCATTTCTTCCTTTCTTTTCCTCCCAAGATAATCATCGCTCTTGGGGAACCTCTTCCGCTCCATCCATGAACTATAACATGGTGAAAATAACACCTCAAGATGAATTTGATGGATCTAATCCTTTATTTACTTACCAAGATACTTTTCATATTAAAAACCATAAACTAATGTGGGAGTAATCGATACAAATTTACTTAACAATCCCACTAATAATCTATTTCTAGTAATCCTCCCCTAATACCAATTTAGGGAATGCTCCTACCAACACCAACCCACCTCTTAATACAACTCAAATTTTATCCCAAGTCATTCAACAAATGAATATAATGTAAAATTCTAACACCAACCAAATGATGCAAATTTAACAACATATAATCAATGTGGCTAATCAATCTCCAACTATCCATCCTCAAGTTAATCCCAATTTCATTCCTCCACCTCTTAGGGGTGCCTCAGGAAACGTTATTACACAACCCATAGTGAATAAAAATATACTTCAAAATATTCAAAATGAGCATTTAGCTCCCTTTATTATATTTATTGATTTTGGTAACATATCTCCAACTATCAAAAATGATGGGACTAAAGACCCTGCATCATTTCTTAAATCCTTTAAAAACCTTTACAAAGAGTGGATCTAAACTAATACTCTTACCAAAAATAAAATATTAGTCAAAACTTTTATCAATGTTGTATTAGAATGGTATAATCAACTTCCCCAACATTATATTTGGCAACTTGAATATTTGGTTAATATTTTAGTTGAAAAGTTTCAAAACAATGATCTTCCCAAAAATTATCTTAGCCACTTCATCAATGTTAAACAATATCCTAATGAATCATCTCATGAATTTATCAAAATATGAAAATATTTGGCCCATAAATCTGACCATAACATGGTTGATGATAAATTATTCAAACTCTTTATCATAGATTTTACTCCCACTCTTTAATATAAGGTTCGAACCTTTGCTCCCCAAACACTTAATGAAGCTCTTAATCAAGATAAACATCAAGACTTTCTCATGAAACAATTTGAATCTAATCCTAAAATTCTCAAAATGTCTTTCCAAACATATAATTCTATCACTAGTAAGGCTCCACAAACCAAACTAGGAGTTGCTAAAATTGATATTCCTTTACCTTCTCACACACCTCTTTCGATTCAACAAATGAAATGATTTTTACCACCCTTAAGACCTTTCATCTATCCCAATTCTCCTTCTAAGTGGTATGACCCCAATATATTTTTTTGGTTCTATGCTAACATTGGGCACTCTCATGAATCTTGTATAAGGCTCACTAAATTTTTTATCTCTTATGTGCTTGATGATTCATTCAATGATGAAGCATGATAATTTTTTGTCATCAAGAATATATTGTTGCTTCTCAAAAACAATAGTTTATAAATATTATAACTCTAATAACCAAAAATATTCTTCAAATAGTCAATCAACTACCAAAGATGTTTGTTTTGTTGATGTCTATTATGACTAATACTCTAAAAATTCTCAATATGCCAACGATACTAAGGTTAACTATCATAGTAAACCACCCCACAAAGATCCCATTACCAAACCTAAAAATACAAATTTATAAGAATAATTGATTGAAGATACCACAACCACTAATGTTACTTCAAAATCCCAAGAGGAGCCATCTCCTCATTCCAATCCTCCAACCACATCTATTCCTCTAAAATCTAACTTATCTCCTAAACCTCATGTTGGCTCTTCTAAATTCCTTGATTAACTCAACTTTATGCCTTGTAAGATTATACTTATGGAGTTGGTTCATACTTTACCCTATCATCATAAATTCATTATGCAACAACTTCAATAAATCAAATATACATCTTCCATAGATGAAGAACCACCTTATATTAAATCTTAACCTACCAACATAAATACCATTGAAACTATGTGTCCTTCTTCCAAGTCCTCTATTATATTTCTTGAAGAGGACATGATCAATGATGAAATTCTATTTCCTGTTTATGATCCAGCTTTCTTTATAAAATTACCCATTAATACCACTCATATCTGTAAATTTCTAGTTGATGAAGGTTCTAGTATTAATGTGACATATTGATGGATTATACAATAACTTGGTTATAAAAAGGATCATATAAAGTAAACCCACTTTAATTTTTATTGATTTGACAAGACTAATAAAAAACCACTCAATTGTATTTGGCTTCCATTAACCATTGGACCAAAAAATGTTCAAACCAAGCTTATGGTCCTTGATTTACCTTTATCTTAAAACATACTCCTTGGTCATCCATGGACTCACTGTATGAGGGCCATTACTTCTTATAGTATCCAATGTATTAAATTATTACATAATGGAAAGTGATACAAGCATGGAGCCAATCCCAACCCATGGAGAATTCAACTTCCTAATCCTAAATCTCAATATCATGTTCATACGATTCCTAATATCAATAATGCTACTTTACCCAAGTTCATAAAAATGAATCTTGATTTACAATTCATTCTTACAGATTATGATGTTGATTATGATGAAACTAATCAATTACAACACACTTTCAATAAAACTAAGTTACCTTCATACATTTTTTAATGGCTTCCTCCTTCTCTCTTCCCAAGATATCATATTATTTATCTTATGGATGAGATTACTGATTTTCCCCCTCCATGAAATGCTCAAGAGCCTTCTTTACCTGAAGATACCTTCATTTTAAATGATTTTTGAGTGGCCAAATTATTTCAATAGCCTCTCATCATGTCTCTTCATAAGTTTAGCAATATTGGGGTTTTATGATCTGAAACTCCTCTTGATTCTCAAGCATGTACAATTTCTCCAACATATGAATACAACTACATCATGGCCCATGATCAATCTAGAGACTTGGATTTCTAACATTATTATAAAACCTTAGCCCAAATTCAGGTTTTTAATTGGGATGTTCATACCATTTCTTTGCATCATACCTTGGATCTTTAGGGTCATGTGCCTCTTGCCAAGTATCCTCTTATCAATACTCCTTGGGTGGTGGAATAGATTATACCTTCCAAACCCTTGGACGTTATTACACCTCCTTTACCACCTATTGATCCAATCATTATATTTTATCCTTGTCCCATCAATGAATCCACCACCAACACACCAATATTTTTTCCTCCATCTACTTCTCCTCCTCTTGAAATTACACTTGATGCCAAGGCAACCAATTTTTGTTAGATACATTCTAAGTATGATCACCATGGAAATAAAATTTTAGATCTTGATTTAAATTTTGAATATTATGGTCCTCTTCCTACCTTACCTAGTGATAAACTATTATTAAGTTACTTTATGCCTGAGAACCCCAACTTCCTCAGTAACATCATAAACTTGGAAATTTTGAAACTAAAACTCCTTACTTCAACACCTTCATTACTAGCATTAATCCCAAAATAAATTCAATTTTAGACTTACCTAATTAACCATATCATTTTTTGGATGGAAATTCCATCTCATCAAAGAAACCACTCACATTAAATATGGTACCCCATCCTATCCTTGACCTATCACAGTTTTTTGAGAACTCTCACCATCCAAACATAATAACTTTAGCTTATTATTTTAAAATTATCATGAGCTTTTCACTTGGTCTTATGAGACATGCCTAGAATTGACCCTAACATCATGGTGCATAAAATTATTATTTATCTTTATGCCAAATATGTGCATCAAAAATAAATGAAATTTCCACCTAAAGTTTCTACTCAATGTCATAAGGAAATCATCAAATTACTCGATGTAAAATTCATTAAACTAGTGGATTATTCTGAATGGGTTTCTAACATTGTTCCCATTAGGAATAAAGTCACTATGGTCATTCATATTTGTATTGATATTTTAAATCTTAATCTTGATTGTCCTAAGGATAACTTCCCTTACATTTAATAGATTTCATAATTGATTCCATGGTTGGTTACAAAATGTTATCTCTTATGGATGGTTTTTCAAGTTATAATTAGATTCACATTTCCCCTAAGGACCAACATAAGAATAATTTCACCATAGAATGAGGCACTTATTATTATGTCAAAATTCCATTTATTATTAAAAATTATAAAGACACTTACCAATGAGTGATGACTCATATATTTCATGATCTCATCCATAAAATTGTTGAAATTTATGCAAATGATCTCATTACTAAATCTAAAAATTGTAAGAATATTATTTTTAATCTTGATATCATATTTGACCATCTCCTTAAATATAAAGTTAGACTTAATCCTTACAAATGTGTCTTTGGAGTCAAATTCATAAAAGTTTTAGGATTATTAGTCTCTCTCTCTCTCTTTGGTATCAATTTTGACCTAGCAAAGATTAGTGTTATCATCAACATAAATATTATTAGATTTATTCCTAAAATTCATACTTATTTAGGAAATTTTGGGTTAATTAAATGATTTGTATCCAAAATGGCTTATCACATCCATTCCATAAATTCCATTCTCAAGAAAGGTACTTCCTTGGAATGAATAGGCCCATGTCTAAAATCCTTTAATAATATGAAAGAGTCTTTGCTTCACCCACCTACACTTCATCCTCCTAATGATCAACCATTGATTATCTATACTTATTCCACACCTATTTTATTTGGGGTAATTCTTTCCCAACATGATGACAATAGAAGAGAGTATGTTATCTATTACATTGGCTGAGGCTTTATTTATTATTAAACATGTTATACCAAAGTTGAATATGATTCTCTTGCCATCTACTTTATAGCCAAAAAACTTTGCCATTACATGATATACCAAAAAACTTATGTAATCATTCATTCCAACCCCCTTCATCATTTCTTCTCTAAAAACTTTTTTCTAGAGATAGAATTGGCAAATGGATGGTCCTAATTATGGAATTTTAACTTCACATCATTACTCAAAAAGTTGTCAAAGGGCAAGTCATAGCTAATAAAATTTTCACATCTCCCATTCCAACTAGTTATTACCTTCAAGATGACCTTTTAGATGATAATATCCTTTACATTGAAGGTCTTAATCAAAATATTTCTCTCAAAGATTATTTTCATAGATTTATAGGTGATCTTGAAGTCAATCAACCTTATGAATCTTCCACTCTCTTTGGTACTACTAAACTAAAAGTAGTTATCAAGGATCTCCCTAAAATTAATGTTAACTTACATGAGGAACTTAGAACCTTCACTTTGATGTTGATAAATTCCTTCAAGGAGCTAGAGAAGGTTGCATTCTCATGATTCCTATTGGTAAGATCATTCCTTTAGCTTTTTTCTTCCCTTTTTATGTCACCAATAATATGGCCAAGTATGAAGCTCTTATCTTATGAATTCAAGATGATCTTGACATACAAATTCAATAACTTCATGCCTTAGGTGATTCTCAACTTATTTACAATCAAGTTATTGGTTATTATCAATGTAAAAGTGAGAACCTTAGTACATATCATCAAATTACAACCATTCTTGCTAAGGATTTTATATCTTTCACTATTAAACCTATTCTTAAATTCCATTATTTATTGTCTTGCCTCTTTAGCCTCTCTATTTCATCCACATCAAGTTCTTTCATATCTTTCTTTTCTTATACAAATAAGAAAATATCCATCATCAAATCAACCACCTCATTCACTTATATGCCACATCGAGGCTGAAACCATTCACCAAAACCCATGGTACTAAGATATCATTCAATTTTTAGAACACCAAACTTATCCTCCTAATTTAGACTCTTTTGAAAATACATGCATTCAAAAACAAGCCTTTAGGTATGTATTTTGACATAACATCCTTTATTATCACAATGCTAAAGTTACCTTATTCCATAATATTATGCAAGATGAGGTCCCTCCTCTTCTTAAATAATCACATGGGGGAATTTGTGATGTTTATTGTAGCAAACATGCTACAACATGAAAATGCATATGTATGGGTTATTTTTGGCCTACTCTTGAAAAGGATACGATTGACTATGCCAAAATGTGTAATCTTTGTTAGCTTCACAATGATCTAACTCATTCACTTCCAGTCAAACTTCTAACTATTCAATATCCTACGCCATTTTCTACTTGGGGATTCGATCTCATTGGTAAATTACCTCACTCAAAAGATGGGCATGTTTTTATCATCACTACTACCAAATATTTTATCAACTGGGTTGAAACCATGCCCCTTGTTAATGTCATCAATACTACCATTTCCAAATTTATTCTTAATCAAATGATCATCCACTTTGACATTCTCCATACCATTATTTCAGACAATGGTGGTAATTTTAAAAACAAACATGTTAAACAACTTTGTAATAAATTCAATATCAATCATAAATTTTCCACACCTTATCATCCATAATGCAATAGTCAAGATGAAGCCACTAACAAGATTCTTCAAAAGATAATTCATGAAACCTAGATGGAATGGCATCTATATATTTACACTACTCTTTGGGCCTATTAGAGTAACATACATACTACCATTAGGGCAACACCATTTTATTTAGTATATGGTTTTGAGTCAGTCCTTATTATAAAAATTGAACTTCCCTCTCTTCATATATCTCTTCATGGTATCATTCCCAATAAATAATTATGTGAATCTCACCTTCATTCCCTTGATATTGTTTTTGAATGTCATCTTTCTACCTTATGACATAACCACCAATACAAGGCTCACATCATCAGACAACATAACAAACCTATTTAATATTGGTGATCTTGTCCTTAAACTAGACTACACCCATGATAAATAAGGTAAATATACTAAAAATTAGTGGGGTCCATATTTAGTCAAAGACACTCTTGGTTCTAGTACCTACCACCTTCAAACCAATGAAGGCCTTTTTTTTAAATATCCTACCAATGTTCAATTCCTCAAAAATTACTTTTCTTAAAAAAATTCTTCTTATCATGCTATATCTCTCTAACAATTCTTTTAGGTTACTTACATGGATCTCTCCCTCTACATCAATTCCCTCTTTTTAAAAACCTTTAGTCTCCCTTTTCAATCTTTTGGTTGCTTGATGTACCATTGTCTTCTTTATCTTCTTTTCTTTTCTCTTTTGACACCCCTTTGGTTATTATTTTATGAGTTACTTTGTAAGACCATAGATAAAACCTGCCATTCCTCACAAAACCACCATATTTTAATTATTTTTTCATTTATGTTTTAAAGTTTTCTTTTGGCACCCCTTCAGTTTTTATTTTGTGAGTTGATTTATAAGACCACAGATAGGACCTAGCATCCCTAAAAAAACTACCATATTTTTTTCATCTTTCACTTATATTTTTATCACCCCTATGAGTTTTATTTTATGATTTGATTCATAATACCATGGATAAGACCCTGCCCTCCTCATAAAATTACCATATTTTCATTTATCTTATTGATCCTTATTCTCAACTTTAGCTTTTGCTTCTTTTACTAAATGGACTTTTTACAATAATCTATGTTAGCATGTTTTACTTCATTTCCATCATTATCATGATAAGGAATCACATTTTACTATCATTTTATCCCTTTTTTTCCTTTGTCACATTTTTTTACAATTTGAAGTAATTTAATTTGTTCCATGTGTCATCCCTCTTGATTTCCCCTTCCTTTCACTCCACATTGGATCAAACAAGGTCGAAGTCAATACATAACTTTTATTTTACCTCAACTTATGAGACCCTTAGACCCCATGATCTTTGATGTTCTCTCTCTTAGAAACCTAGTCCCAAGTATTTAAATGAAAGTCATCTTTAACACCCATGTTTGGTCTTCTAAATCCATATGGAGGAGGAATAGAAAAATCCATCAAGAAATCTAAGATACAAATTATTTGAAACAAAAGGTAATGATTTATCAAAAAATCAACATACATATTTAAAAATTCAAAATCACACCTATTTCTCTAAATTTTCACTAATTATATTCAAATGAGAAAGAAACTAAGATTAAGAGATTATGGGTTTGATGTTACCCGAATTTAGTGTGCACCGTATCCAAGCCTTGTGGGAGCTCCTCTTTGGCTGTGGAGGAAACACTTGGAGTAAGAATGAAACTTAAACAAGAAAGATGTTAAAAGAGGCTATGGTGGATTGCCAAGCTATGCACTTGGTCCCATAACTGTGAAGCTCCTTAAGGGATGGCAGTCCACTGTTTAAAGATAAAAGTATTGTAAAGGAAGAAATGATAAATGACTAAAGAAATAGAAAAGTAGATGGTGTGTACCTATTCCTTGCAGTTTGTGTATCTCAAAATGCTACCAGAGGTTGGCTGAAGGTTTTATCTAGTCTACATCAGTTATTTAGATGGCTTTCTAGTTTGCTAGTTCAAAATATAGCCACTGACGTTGGTGGGTCTGCCGAGGTCAGTTGGGTAAATGGTGCCGATGTCAGTTGGGTTGCCGATGTCAGTTTTGCTAAAGGTACTAACTTCAATTAGTTTGCTAATGTCAGTTTGAGTTGTAGATGCTGACATCAAATGGTTTGTCGATGTCGGTTGGGGTCGTCAGCCTTGGACAACTTTTAGAGTATTTATGGGATAGACAGAGGGGTTTCAAGAGGTTGGTGTAGGGTTGTAGGAAGGTGAATGAGGTTTGAGGAAGGGTATAGGTAGAGGAATGGAGTGAAAAGGGGGTGAGAACAAGGGGAAGGCCTTTCAGCCCCTCCACAAAAGAAGTCAAGCCTCTTGATAGTATTTACAAATGTCAATGAAAACTAATTGACAATATATTCTAAAACACTGAAATGAAAACCTGAGTACTTAACTTTATAAGGTGAAGAACCAAAGGTGTCAGAATAATGATTCCTATTGTGGCTAATGTGACCAATGTTGTGAGACAATGAAGCGAACATGGATTACTTCAATTCAGTAGCTCAAGGTCCTCGTACAATCTTTTAATCCAATCTTTGGAATGATTTGTGCAGAGCTTCAGTAGCCAAGAGAACAATAGTTGAGTTCTGGTGCTTGAAATCTCAGAGTGTGTGTGCCAATGTGTGAAAAGGATAGCTTAGCTCAATGTTAGATCTTGGCTTATGTAATCAACATCGGTGATCCCACCAATGTCGGCGTAGAACTACCAATGTTGGTCATGGGTTGACTGACATCAGTGGAGAGAGAATAGGTAAAAGGGCTATTTTTAGCTCTTTGCCCATTTCTCCACTCACCAAGTGCCTTTTCCATTGGAGAATGGTCAAAACGAGGGCTTATGAGGCATGGGAGTTGGTTAGGGAGTTAAGATGGGGTGAGAATAGGTCATGGGTAATTAGGGTTTAGAGGACCTAGTCTCAGGCTGACTCATAGGCTAAGAAATGGTCTTAGGGTGAGGTGTCTAAGTGAGGTGTCCAAGGTGAGGTAATTAATTTAAAATAAATAGTTTTTAAATTAATAAGGTGTGCAAGTGTGGGTTAGGAGTGTTAACATTTAGAAGGAGACCAAGGGGGTTGACATAATATTGGTGTCTACATTTGCCCCTTTTTGTCTTATGGTTTGTTCTGATGAATTGCAAGACAAAAATAGATGTAGGTTTACCTAGGTATGGGATGAGGTATTCCCCCTCAAAGTGGGAATCAAGAAAAGGTAATCCAAAATTGGGTGCCAATTTGATAGGCAATGGATGGGTAGGGTGAGGTTGGAGTGTGAACACTGCAATAGTTGAGATTGCGCATATACCACTTCACTTGATAGGTAGGTCAAATTGTCATAGGAAAGGTCGAGGAGGACTAAAATTGAAGTAACTAATCCCCAACTTATTAGTGGTAGTTGATTGGGTTAAAATGATCAAATCTATACTTCTAATGGTTGAGGAGGACTAAAATCAAAGTAAGTAGTCCCTAGCTTATTAGTGGTAGCTAATTGGGTTAAAATGATCAAAGTTGTAGCTCCAATGGTTGAGGAGGATTAAAATTGAAGTAACCAATCCCCAACTTATTAGTGGTAGCTGATTGGGTTAAAATGATCAAAGCTATAGCTCCAATGGCCAAGGAGGACTAAAATTAAAGTAATCGGTCCCTAACTTATTAATGGTAGTTGATTGGGTTAAAAAAATCAAAGCTATAGCTCTAATGGTTGAGGAGGACTAAAATTGAAGTAATTGGTCCCCAGCTTATTAGTGGTAGCTGATTGGGTTAGATCAATCAAAACTATAGCACCAATGGGCATCGTGTTCCAATTATTTGAGATAGGAAGTACTCCTAAAAAATATGAAAATGTCACAAATATTGGGGATCAACCTGGTTACGATCCAACAATAGGTGTGAGGGGTGCGTATAATTTGTTAACTATTCATGAGGTAGCATATGCAATCAAAACAACTAAGGTAAAGTTGTCTTGAAAGTGGTCGTGGTCTGAGGAGATAGTTGCAATCTCTGAGGTTGTTTGTCGAGTCACGCTGAGATATAAGTGATCTCGAGTGTTGTTTGTTATGGTTAGGGAGATGTATGTGATTTCCAATTTGCCCCATGAGAAGTCTAAGGTGACTTCTATAGTGTCAAGGCTGGTTGTTTGGTCATGATTTTGGGCAGTTTTAGAGAAGACCTATGTTTGTAGGTTGTCGATGTCAGTTAGGCCACTGATGTCAATAAGTAGTCAAAAGGATTTTGTGGTCATATCATTAATGTTAGTTAGAAAACTGATGTCAGTAATATAGAAAGTCATTATTTTTCTAACATTGATAGAACATCAGTCGATGTTGATGGCCTAGAGCATAATTTTGCCGATGTCGATAGCCTAACAAACTTGACCAAAATAGATTGGTGGCCCACCAAAAGTCATTTGTGACTTTTGAAATGTTGAAAAAGAGAGCTCTGAGTTTTTAAGTGAAAGAGACCTCCTATTTGTCCATGTTAGTAGTGTTAGGTGTTAGGGTGTGAGTGGTGAGGAGTGTTGGTGAGTGTTGGAGTGTTTGTAAGTTTTTGGGAGCATTGTGGGCCACCAGTGATTAGATTGAGGAGTCGAGGTAGACAGAGATGGAAGACACTAGAGGAGGCCCTATAGGAGGACCACCACCATTGGCACCCATTATACCACCTTGATGGTGATGATGAGATGAGGTAGGGTGTGTTATTTAAATTTTTGATTGGTTGTGAATTTGATGTTATTTTTGTAATTTTTGGAGTTTTTAGTGATAGATCAGGGGGGGGTATATTAGAGGGGTTGGTAAGTTAGGTAGGGTACTTTAAGTCATTTTAGGAGTGTTTTGGGGGGTTTTTAGGGGTGAAGTGGGGAAGCCCTAAATTTTAGGTCTCACCCCATTTGGCCTTAGGGCTGAACTAGTCACTTACATTGGCAGTGCCACCGACATCAGCATACAAAGTGACCAATGTCGATCAATATGACTGGCACCGATCACTTTTAGCCACTAATGTCAATAAGCTAAATGTCAATGTCAGTTAGGTTAGAGCCATCATTGGCACCCTAACCAATGTTGGTTTCCTATTAAAGGTTGTTTAGGCCTTGGAAAGGTTGAAAATGATAATCTAGAGGGCCTAAGTCATGCCAAAGCTGTCATGTCCCCTTTTTTAGTGGACATTGATAGACTTGATGATTACCCAATTATGTGACATTCATAGGCTGATAAGATGGATAGAGGGTCATGATGGAGATTAGCTTGGCTTCGATTAGCAAAATTCCTACAGTTGGCTTTCATTCAAGCTCTTTCAGACACATTTTGCCTGAGCTCCTATTATTTAGGGACTTCTAAAACATAGCAGAGCACCCTTATTTTGGTATGGTCATGTGCAAAATCACTCCCTGATTCACCAGATTCAAACGGTTCGAGGATCCAACATGTATTGAGGGAGATATTAATATTTGATTGATTTAATCAAATATTAATTATTTAGCCTATTTTTAATTAAGAAACCCTAATTCTAATTTAAGAAACCCTAATTAGGGCAAGCACATCTTTTTGAGGGTATAAGGGTTTCTCATGGAGGCCATTATGGATTATGAATGATTATTGATTTTGATATTGAGGAATTCTTCTGTGAAGACTGAGCCAAGGGTTCCAGGATTCCATCTGCATTGGAGAACGTCCACTCTTCAGTATGTGCGATTCAGAGGCTGTGAAATATCAACTGATCTATTGCCAATTTGAGAGATAGCTTCATACAGAAGTTATCACAGAGGTTTATATATTTGAGAGGTAACTTCATATAGAAGTTGTCACAGATCTTTCTAGGTATTTATTTTATTAGGTTTTTGATTTAATAAGTTATACAGATAGAGATATTCTATATTAGAGTCATATATCTTGAGAATAGGGGTCCAACAAATAGGGTGTGCTATATTGGTGGATGTACAAAGTCCGTACAGATCCATATAGATCTATGTAGAGATTGACATTGGTAAGAAGAGACCGACATCGACAGGTAGAGACTGACAGAGATTGACATTGGCCAACCTTATACTGACGTCAATTGGTTATCGACACCAAGAAACTGACGGCAGTAGTATAACTGATGTCGATGACTGTGTTTTTGACACAAGAGGTTGAGACATGCCAGATTCAGGTTTTTTTCTCAGTTTGAGGAATACATAGGTTATTAAGACCGTATTTGAATATTCTTTTATATGCATGATAGAGGACATCTATTGTAATTATCTAGACGAATAATAAGATTAGTGATTTCCAGTTAAGAGATTACTATGGTTTATTTGTCTATCTAAAATTATCTTGCAAAATCATATTTTTGTTCAGAGCTTTTGTCTTTCTATATTTCCTATTTGAAGGGGATATTATAGTGGTATCAGAGCTTTGTTAAATAAAAAAGAGCCCCTAAGAAAGGGACATTATAGTGGTATCAGAGCTTTTTGTAGAAAAAAGGATCCCCTAAGTAAGGGACATTACAGTGGTATCAGAGCTAAATCCTACCATCCTAAGGGTTTATAGATCTTATACAGCCACAAGAGTTAGGACCACACAGGTATAACACATGCAGTAGAGCCTTACTTGAAGGTACCCAAGTGTTAGATCAGCCACCGAGCATCATGAGTGATAGACATGAGGGTAGCCCACCTAGGGGCCACTGACATAATGATGATTTGGGTACTAGAGAAGCCTACCATGAGATGACACAGGCACTACAGGCACTTACTACTATGATAAGGAGGGTGAATGCACCTGATAGATAGAATGGGGAACAAGGAGATAACATGAGTGTTACTATTAATCAAATACCATAGTTGACCCATTCTAGGACCGCTGATAGACCTACACGGCCTACGTTTTTACAAGATGAACTAGAAGAAGCACCAGTAGAAGAGGTGGCAGGTGATTCCCTATTTGCAGATACCATCATGGCTACAACTGATGAGTGGGACTTATTAGCTCTTCAATTTTAGGAGAAGATGTCCTTTGATCATTTTGTTAATCTGAGGAGAGAGCACTATAGATTAGCTAGATAGGACAGGAGGCCTAGAGGTCAACTCAGTGAACTGAAGAAGGCTACTTGCAAGCTTTCTTTGACTACCTTTGATGGTAGCGACAAGATGATAGCTCAAGCTTGGGTTCATAAGCTTGACACATTCTTGGCATTGAGGCCAATGATAGAGATAGAGGCCATCAAATACGCCACTTTGCACTTGGATGGAGTAGCACATGATTGGTGGTACCATGGTATGGTAACACTTCAGCATAACCAGGTGACAGAGTACTAGGACCTTGTGGATAGGTTGGTTGAGAGGTTTTACAGGAAAGATCCTAAAGTTTACTTTTTAGATTTGGCACAATTGAAACAAACAGGTAACTTAGAGTCCTTCATTGGTGAGTTTTAGCGATTCGTAGTCATGGTGCCAAATATTTCAGAGCATAGATTGGTAGTTCTCTTCATGGAGGGATTGACAGAACCATTAAGATGTTGGATCAAAGCCTTTGATCCTCCTTCATTATATATAGCTATGAAGAAGGTGCATAGTATGGAGATGGCAGCCCCATCGAGTAAATCTAACTCAAGAGGTACTTCTTCATCCAGGGACCATAAGTGCTTCAATGGTAATAGAGAGAGACCAGATTTTAACATAGATAATTCAGGTGTTAAGAATGATTCTAAGGCAAATCTTGTAGCACCACCTTTGGATTGAGAGGCTCTTAACGATCTATGTAGGAAGAAGCTTTGCTTCTATTGCAAAGGTCCCTATGATGCCAATCACAATTGTCCTTTGAGGCCTAAGGGCAAGGCAAATCGTGTGATGTGGGCGTGTTATGAGGATTTAGATTCAGGGGATTCTAAATAGCAAGATGGTTCTGAGGAGGCAAAGGCTTTAGAGCGTAAGGTAGAGGTAGATTTAGAGCTTCATATATAGGAGGCTTGCCTATCCAGCATTCAGTTGGATGAATCATTTAGACTCTGTGGAGTTTTGGCAGGACAGAGGATCATCACCCTTGTTGATATAGGAGCCACACATAATTTTATAGATGCCAAATTTGTGGAGATGCATAGACTCACTACTAAATATTTCAAAGGCATTAGAGTTAAGGTAGCCAATGGTCACACTCTTAGGTGTGAGCATATGATTAGAGACCTCCCATTGCGCTTGAACAACTATGGGTTCAAGGCTGATTATTATGTGGTGAACATGGGGGATATAGACTTAGTCTTGGGTATGAAGTGGCTTCATTCATTTGAGGAAGTTACTCTTCATCTCAAGGATATCGAGGTTTTCTTTGATGTTGATGGGAAGACACATATTCTTAAGGCAATACGGGGTAGCAGCTTCAAACATATGTTTTTTCATCAGATGGAGGGGCTCATACGAGATTACATGATAGAGTGTGCTACCGAGTGCACATTGGCACCAACACAGGAGAGACAAGTGGATGAGCTTTGTCTTGAGGTGAGTTTAGTTTAGGCGATAGCACATGTGATAGGGACTCAGCTTTTTGTTACAGTTGGGTCACAGGTTGATGGAGATATGAGTATGTCTAGCAGTCATATTCTAGATTCAGATATTATTCAGGTAAGGAGTTTACTTGAGTTGTCGATTGATTTTCATTTATGGATTGGATGTTTGGATTTTTATCTTAGTACTGGAGATGATGTGATGCCATTAGATGAGAGTTGTGATGGACATGGCATGGAGTTTGTATTGATTGACAGCGGTGGAGATCATGACTACATTTGGGATCCAAGTGGATTGATTGGTTTGTCATTCAGTGATTGCTTGAGGGCAAGCAATATCAGGAGGGGTAGATTGTCATGTCCCCTTTTTTAGTGGACATTGATAGACTTGATGATTAGCCTATTATGCGACCTTCGTAGGCTGGTAGGATGGATAGAGGGTCATGATGGAGATTGGCTTGGCTTCAATTAGCAAAATTCCTACAGTTGGCTTTCAATTGGGCTCTTTCAGACACATTTTGCCTGAGCTCCTATTATTTAGGGACTTTTGACACATAGTGGAGCACCCTTATTTTGGTATGGTCATGTACAGAATCACTCCCTAATTCACCAGCTTCAAACGATTTGAGGATCCGACATGTATTGAGGGAGATATTAATATTTGATTGATTTAATCAAATATTAATTATTTAGCCTGTTTTTAATTAAGAAACCCTAATTCTAATTTAAGAAACCCTAATTATGGAAAGCACATCTTTTTGAGGGTATAAGGGTTTCTCATGGAGGCCATTATGGATTATGAATGATTATTGATTTTGATATTGAAGAATTCTTCTGTGAAGACTGAGCCAAGGGTTTCAAGATTCCATTTGCATTGGAGAATGTCCACTCTTTAGTGTGTGCGATTCAGAGGCTGTGAAATATTAGCTAATCTATTGTCGATTTGAGAGATAACTTCATATAGAAGTTATCACAGAGGTTTACAAATTTGAGAGGTAACTTCATACAAAAGTTATCACAGAGCTTTCTAGGTATTTATTTTATTAGGTTTTTGATTCAATTAGTTATACAGATAGAGATCTTATGTATTAGAGTCATATATCTTGAGATCAGGGGTCCAACAAATAGGGTGTGCTATATTAGTAGTCGTACAAAGTCTGTACATATCCGTATAGATCTGTGCAAAGACTGACATCGGCAGGAAGAGACCAACATTGGCAGGCGGAGACCAACAGAGGCTGACATCAGCCCACCTTATACCGACGTCGATAGGTTATCGACACTAGGAAACTGACGGCAGTAGTATAATCAACGTCGGTGACTGTGTTTTTGACACAGCAGGCTGAGACATGCCAGATTCAAGTTTTTTTTTCTAGTTTTAGGAATACTCAGGTTATTAAGACCATACTTGAATATTCTTTGATATGCATGACAGAGGACATCTATTGTAATTATCTAGATGAATAATAAGATTAGTGATTTCCAGTTAAGAGATTAATGTGGTTTATTTGTTTATCTGACATTATCTTGCAAAATCGTATCTTTGTTTGGAGCTTTTATCTTTCTATATTTCCTATTTGAAGGGGATATTATAGTGGTATCAGAGATTTGTTAAAGAAAAAAGAGCCCCTAAGAAAGGGACATTACAGTGGTATCAGAGCTTTTTGTAGAGAAAAGGAGCCCCTAAGTAAGGGACATTACAGTGGTATCAGAGCTAAATCCTGCCATCCTAAGGATTTATAGATCTTATGCAGCCACAAGAGTTGGGACCACATAGGTATAACACACATAGTAGAGCCTTGCTTAAAGGTACCCAGGTGTTAGATCAGCCACCGATCATCATGAGTGAAAGACATGAGGGTAGCCCACCCAGGGGCCACCGACATAATGATGAACCGGGTATCAGAGAAGCCTATCGTGAGATGACATAGGCACTACAAGCACTTACTACTATGATAAGGAGGGTGAACACACCTGATAGATAGAATGGGGAATAAGGAGATAATAGGAGTGCTACTGTTAATCAAAGACCATAGCTGACCCATTCCAGGACCGATGATAGACCTACACGGCCTACGTTTGTACAAGATGAACCAGAAGAAGCACCAGCAGAAGAGGTGGCAGGTGATTCCCTATTTTTAGATACCATCATGGCTACAACTGATGAGTGGGACTTATTAGCTCTTCAGGTTTAGGAGAAGATGTCCTTTGATCATTTTTTTAATCTGAGGAGAGAGCACTACAGATTAGCTAGACAGGACAGGAGACCTAGAGGTCAACTCAGTGAACTAAAGAAGGCTACTGGCAAGCTTTCTTTGACTACCTTTGACGGCAGTGGCAAGATGACAGCTCAATCTTGGGTTCATAAGCTTGACATATTATTGGCATTGAGGCCAATGATAGAGATAGAGGCCATCAAATACGCCACTTTGCACTTGGATGGAGTATCACATGATTGGTGGTACCATGGTATGGTAACACTTCAGCATAACCAGGTGACAGAGTATCAAGACTTCATGGATAGGTTGGTTGAGAGGTTTGATAGGAAAGATCCCAAAGTTTACTTTCAAGATCTAGCACAGTTGAAACAAATAGGTAACTTGGAGTCCTTCATTGGTGAGTTTCAGCGATTGGCAATCATGGTGCCAAATATTTTAGAGTGTAGATTGGTAGTTCTCTTCATGGAGGGATTGACAGAACCATTGAGAGGTTGGATTAAATCCTTTGATCCTCCTTCATTATAGATAGCTATGAAGAAGGTGCATAGTATGGAGATGGCAGCCCCATCGAGTAAATCTAACTCAGGAGGTACTTCTTCATCCAGGGACCATAAGTGCTTCAACAGTAATAGAGAGAGACCAGATTTTAACATAGATAAATCAGGTGTTAAGAATGATTCTAAGGCAAATCTTGCAGCACCACCTTTGGATCGAGAGGATATTAACGATCTACACAGGAAGAAGCTTTGCTTCTATTGCAAAGGTCCCTATGATGCCAATCACGATTGTCCTTTGAGGCCTAAGGGCAAGGCAAATCGTGTGATGTGGGCATATTATGAGGATTCAGATTTAGAGGATCCTGAATAGCAAGATGGTTCTGAGGAGGCAGAGGCTTTAGAGCCTAAGGCAGAGGTAGATTTAGAGCTTCATATATAGGAGGCACGCCTATCCAGCATTCAATCTGATGAATCATTCAGACTCCATGGAGTTTTGGCAAGATAGAGGGTCATCACCCTTGTTGATACAGGAGCCACACATAATTTTATAGATGCCTAATTTGTGGAGATGCGTGGACTCACTCCTAAATATTTCAAAGGCATCAGAGTTAAGGTAGCTGATGGTCACACTCTTAGGTGTGAGCATATGATTAAAGACCTCCCATTGCGCTTGAACAACTATGAGTTCAAGGCTAATTATTATGTGGTGAAGATGGGGGATATAGACTTAGTCTTGGGTATGAAGTGGCTTCATTCATTTGAGGAAGTTGCTCTTCATCTCAAGGACATGGAGGTTCACTTTGATGTTGATGGGAAGACACATATTCTTAAGGCAATATGGGGCAGCAGCTTCAAACATATGTTTTTTCATCGGATGGAGAGGCTCATACGAGATGACATGATAGAGTGCGCTACCGAGTGCACATTGGCACCAACACAAGAGAGACAGGTGGATGAGCTTGGTCTTGAGGTGAGTTCAGTTTAGGAGATATCACATGTGATAGGGACTCAGCTTTCTATTACACTCGGGTCATAGGTTGATGATGATATGAGTATGTCTAGCATTCATATTCCAGATTCAGATATTATTCAGGTAAGGAGTTTACTTGAGTTGTCAGTTGATTTTCATTTATGGATTGGATGTTGGGATTCTTATCCTAGTACTAGAGATGATATGACATGATTAGATGAGAGTTGTGATGGACATGGCATGGAGTTTGTATTGATTAATAGCGGTGGAGATCATGACTACATTTGGGATCCAGGTGGATTGATTGGTTTGTCATTCAGTGATTGCTTGAGGGCAAGCAATTTCAGGAGGGGTGGATTGTCATGTCCCCTTTTTTAGTGGACATTGACAGAATTGATGATTAGCCTATTATGCGACCTTTGTAGGCTGATAGGATGGATAGAGGGTCATGATGGAGATTGGCTTGGCTTTGATTAGCAAAATTCCTATAGTTGGATTTCATTTGGGCTCTTTTAGACATGTTTTTCTTGAGCTCCTATTATTTAGGGACTTCTGACACATAGTGGAGCACCCTTATTTTGGTATGGTCATGTGCAGAATCACTCCCTGATTCACTAGCTTTGAATGGTTCAAGGATCTGACATGTATTGAGGGAGATATTAATATTTGATTGATTTAATCAAATATTAATTATTTAGCCTATTTTTAATTAAGAAACCCTAATTATAATTTAAGAAACCCTAATTAGGGCAAGCACATATTTTTGAGGGTATAAGGGTTTCTCATGGAGGCCATTATGGATTATGAATGATTATTAATTTTGAGATTGAAGAATTCTTCTATGAAGACTGAGCCAAGGGTTCTAGGATTCCATCTGCATTGGAGAACATCCACTCTTCAGTGTGTGCGATTCAGAGGCTATGAAATATCAGCTGATCTATTGCTGATTTGAGAGATAGCTTCATATAAAAGTTATCACAGAGGTTTACAGATTTGAGAGGTAACTTCATAAAGAAGTTGTCACAGAGCTTTTTAGGTATTTATTTTATTAGGTTTTTGATTCAATAAGTTATATAGATAGAGATCTTCTATATTAGAGTCATATATCTTGAGATCAGGGGTCCAACAAATAGGGTGTGCTATATTGGTGGCCATACAAAGTCTGTACAGATCCGTATAGATCTATGCAGAGACTGACATCGATAGAAAGAGACCGACATCGACAGGTAGAGACTGATAGAGGCCAACATCAGTTGACCTTATACCGACATCAATAGGTTATCGACACTAGGAAACCGATGGCGGTAGTATAACCGATGTCGGTGATTGTGTTTTTGACACAGCAGGCCGAGACGTGCCATATTCAGGTTTTTTTCCTAGTTTGAGGAATACTCAGGTTATTAAGACCGTATTTGAATATTCTTTTATATGCATGATAGAGGACATCTATTGTAATTATCTGGATGAATAATAAGATTAGTGATTTCCAGTTAAGAGATTACTGTGGTTTATTTGTTTATCTAAAATTATCTTGCAAAATTGTATCTTTGTTCGGAGCTTTTGTCTTTCTATATTTCCTATTTGAAGGGGATATTACAGTGGTATCAGAGCTTTGTTAAAGAAAAAAGAGCCCTTAATAAAGGGACATTACAGTGGTATTAGAGCCTTTTGTAGAGAAAAGGAGCCCCTAAGTAAGGGACATTATAGAAGCACTCCCACGTGTGGTGATGGGCATATAGGTTTTGTTTGATGGGAATGTGTAAGTTAGTTGTGGTGATTACATGGTGATTTAGCTGAGCTAACCTTAGAAGACCCTGTGTCAACTGAGTGCTGCCTACATAGCCCATGCAAGGGGCTTCAGGCTAATGTAGTTCTCCCAAAAAGGGAAAGTAGAGGGTAGGTTATGGATTGGGTTTGATTAGGTTAGGTCATGGTTAAAGGTTAGATGGTTAAAAATACTAAAAATGAGGTAGTTTAGGATAGGTGATGAGCCTAGGGTTTAGGGTAGGCAGTGAACCTAGGGTTTAGATAGTTGGTCCATTAGGTAGATGAACGAATGAATGGTTGAGCTAACCTTAGAAGACCCCATGTCAACTGAGTGCTATCTACATAGCCCCTATTTTAAGGGCCTCAGGATAATGTAGTTCTCCTAAAAGGGAAGAAGAGTCAAAGAGGTTGTTAGTTGTTTGCATAATGTTTGCTAACATTATTATGTGTGTGTTGGTTGGATACAAGCTAGGCAGACATTGATGCTGTGAGATCGTCTCCCTACATTGTTGATGCAGATGTGTCCTGACATCATAGGGGATGAGTGGGCACATATGGCCATTATAGGGCTCAGTGGGTTGCAATAATATTGTTGAGTTGCTAGGGATGTCAGTTTGATGGTGGCATTGATTGAGCAGTGGGATCATACCACCAACACCTTTCACCTACTGACTGGAGAGTTGACTATTATAGTGGAGGATGTGTACTAGATTTTGAAGTTGCCAATACATGGAATAGAGTCATATGCATGCTCAAGAGAGGAGCATGACATTCATATGGTTACATTGTTTGGGAAGCACATTGTTAAGGTGACCTACCATTCAGTGAGTTTTGCCTATGAGCCTATTTATGCTACTGATGAGGATGAGCATCGACTAGCCATCCTGATGATGATTAGAATCAATGTATACGCCCTTCTTAATGCATATGGAGGGAGATTTTTGATCTTGATGACTGGGGTTTTGATAGACATGTTAGCGAGCAAACAATTTTTGCATGGGCTCCAATATTTTTAGCTCAGTTATACAAGGAGCTGTGGGGGATCAGCTAGTGGTGGTGGTATAGCTTGTGTGTGGGCCACCTCCTGCACTATTAGGCTTATGAGCATATCATGGTTAAATGACCTCTTGGCCTCCCAATAGTGATCCAAGTTGGCTTCAGAGTTTGTTTCAAGTGGTGGTGAGAGGTCATGGCACAAACATGTATGGATGCCATCATCTGAGATATTAAGTATTACAGGGGGTATTAAATGCCCTAATCTTAGTGGATATCATTTGGAGGCCATACTTGTTATATCCAGCATTCAGAGGTCAGGTAGAGTAGCTAGTGGGGGTTCAGAGCCTATGATGGGCAAGGGGTAGGCGATCTGGTGAGCTCGAGAGAGTTCCTAATGAGAGAGTGCAGTGCCACTATGGGATATTATAGGATGTGCCACCTAATTTCCCATAGTATAGACATGATGATATTAAGGCACCCCTCCCACTGATAGAAAAGATAGAGCGACTAGATTTTGAGGAGATACCTACAGATCTAGGTGTGGTAGATACGGGGTGTACGATGACCTACTTGACTTGGTGGGTAAGTCACTATGTTGCAATTTAGAGGGGACCACCTCTTGATCTGTAGGTAGTCAACAGAGAGAGGGATGCCACCATTTAGGTGAGAGATGTAGCATGAGCATAGGTGGCAGTGATTTAAGGATAGGTGACAATTTTGATAGCATAGGTGGTTGCGTTGACAGGGCATGTTACTACATTGCATGGGTAGGTGGTTGTAGCCCAAGCACAAGTATTGGTAGGGCAAGGTTTTGGAGGGTAGGGCCCTATTCAGCTACCACCATAGCAGCCAGTGTAATAGCCAACTCAGCCACCACTAGAGTAACCACTGTAGCCACCGGTTTAGTAGCCACCTTAGCAGGCAGTAGAGCAACCACCTCAACCACAGCCACAGAGTTCTCTATAGGGCATGGCATCGATATTGATGGGTCCACCATAGACTGTACCTATATCTAGGTATAATATTGTATTGGATGAGATCATGTATTATGAGGGTGTCATTAGGGAATTTCCATAGATCCATTGATATTCTGAGATGCTAGCTCAGTAGAGATATGTGTCGCGTGCCATTGCCTCTAGTTCTCAGAGACAGCAACCGTTAGAGGGTGGATATGATGTGGCATCTTCATGACCACCACCACCACCACAACCTTGAGGTGTATATATATACTGGCCTATGTACTGTTGATGTGAGATGTACATATATATTTTGAGAGAGGCATATATATATTGTACTATTTTAGATATTTTTGATGTATACCTTCATTTGACAGTTATATATATATATATATATATATATATATATATATATATATATATATATATATATATATATATATATATATATGAGATGTTTGAGATATTGACATGTTATAGATGTGACTTTGTGTTAGTTGTTTTGGTTATGTTAGTGTTTTTAGCATTTCCCATATGTTTGATGGTACATGCTTGAAATGATGAGTGTATGATGATGTTATAGCCTTTTCCATATTGTGTGATGGTGTATGTTGTAACATAGGTTATGTGGTTTTTCATCCTTAGCAATTTTCCATATTGGTGATGGTGTATGCTAAAAATGAAATGAGTTTATTTATGCTTCAACAGGTTTCCATATTGGTGATAGTATATGCTTGACATAAATTGTGTTTGGTTGATAGTTTCCATGTGTATTGTTTTCCATAGAAACTAATGTGAATGGGCTATGATAATTTATATAACACAAATTGGTATTTGCATTAAATAAATCATGATGTTATGTTAGTGGTTAGAAAATGTTTTGGTTGTATTTTATTAGAAACATGTGATGTGATTTATGATAAAATTGAGTTGAATGTTAGGTTCATAACTTTATAGTGAAAATTATGAGATGACAATATGCGAGCATATAATTTTAAGACACTGCGTCCTAAAAGATAAACTGGCATGTGATGAAGGTGTGTAAGAAGTGAAAGGTGCATTGCTCTTTCATTGACAAGGACCATAATGATAGCATAGATAGGGTTTTTTCAAATAAAAGCCCCTTTCATGCATTACATCATTGACCATTGGTTTTTGTTAGAGAAGTACCCTAATCACTTGACGTTAAGTGAGCTCAAAATTCCTTGGGTATTTTGGGGTAATAGGTGTGATTATGTGAGGATAGCGTAACCCTTTTTAGGAGGGATAACTTTGCCCCTTTGCGAGCATATAATTTTAAGACACTGCATCCTAAAAGATAAACTGGCATGTGATGAAGGTGTGTAAGTAAAAGGCGCGTTGCTCTTTCATTGACAAGGACCATAATGATAGTATAGATAGGTTTTTGCAAATAAAATCCCCGTTCATGCATTACATCATTAACCATTGGTTTTTGTTAGAGAATTACCCTAATCACTTGATGTTAAGTGAGCTCAAAATCCATAGCATAACCCTTTTTAGCAGGAATAACTTTTCCCCTTTTATAGGTGACCCTGAGAATGACTATAGGTAAGTCCATGACTTAATAGTTTATTAGTGAGTTTTTTTTTTTGGGAGACTGATCAATGCAAGAAGTCTACTTGGGGATGTTATTTTTGTTTTGTGGTCATGTGAAGCTGATCGATGCAGGAGCTTCTGAGAGGATGTTGTTTTTGTAACAAAATTTGGGCATAGCCATCCTTCGAGGGAGTGGTCTATATTTTTATTTGTATGTTTTGATTTATTTGAATAGATGTCCTTTAAGGGAGCAGTCTATTAATTAAAGCAATAATGTAGTTGTCCTTCGAGGGAGTAGTCTACATATATAGTTTATGACCTTTTAATATTTTGTTAGGCATCCCAATTTTATGTTTTTTTTTTGTTAACTAAACTTTTAGTCATGGACTAGACTATAGAGGTTTAGGGGGTTCCCTTTTATTAGGACAAAACATTAATGCTTAAAAAAAGGGTTAACTAATTTTTGTAGGGAAAAAGGGTTGAAAGGAATAGGAATGAGGATGACGGGGGTTGCTCAAGGGATGAGCTCAAGTTAAACATCAAGTGAATGATTACTTGGTGAATAGTAGAATGGTCGAAGATGCATGGTATTAAGGGGCTCAAGTTTTGGCTGGCCTTCGAGAGAAGATAGATGATAAGTGCCTGATCCATACTTATGCATTATTATATAAGGTCTGAGCCAATTAGGAACAAACTTGCCTCATTTGATTTTTTCCATATTGGTCATGTGTTGGTTTTCTTTAAGGATGAGATCTCTGATTTTTAAATCTTGCTCTTTCAGATTTTTGTTGTAGGCACGCTTGATGCGATCTTGGTAGATATAAAGGTGATTAAGAGCGATAAGATGACATTCATCAAGTAACTCAAGTTGTGTTAATCGATCTTGATGAAAGTCACCATTAGAGAGCATGTCATGCAAGGAGATGTGAAGAGAAGGTATTTGTACTTCAAGAGGCAAGACGACCTCAGTTCCATACACTAAGGAGAAAGGTGTAGCACCCATAGGGGTTTGGATGCTAGTGCGGTAGGCCCACAAAGTGAAGGGAATGTGAGTGTGCCAATCCCTTCCAGTGTCATTAACCACCTTCATTAGGATTTTAGTTAGGATTTTTTTAGAAGCTTCTACCTATGCATTTACTTGTGGATAGTAAGGCGAGGAGAAGCTGAGTTTGATGCCAAAAGCATCACAAACCTTTTAGATGGTTTTGTTTTTTAAATATTTGCCGTTATTGATGATTATCTTGTGAGGTACACCAAAATGATAGATAATGTGGTGGTTAATGAAGTTGATGATTTTTTTAGCTTTAGTGGAGATGAGGGGAATAGCTTCCACCCATTTAGTGAAATATTTAGTCACTGTGATAATAGATTGATGTCAGAGAGATGAATGAGGGTTAATCTCACCAATTAAATCTAAGCCCCATTGTGAAAAGGGCCAAAAAACCCTTAGCAACTTGTAAAGCATGGCTAGGGATGTGAAGTAGGTTAGCATGTTGCTAGCATTTGATACAATGCCGAACATAGTCACTATAGTCTTGGTTAAGAGTGGGCAAATAATAGCCCAGGCGGAGGATGCGCTTTGCAATTGAGTTACCACTGAAATGTCCTCCATAAATCCCATCATGGACTTGTTTGATGGCATGAGATGTCTCAGTGGTAGTTAGGCATCAGAGAAGGAGGCCATCAAAACCTCATTTGTAGAGAAGACCCCCTAGCATGGTGTAGCAAGCAGTACTCTTGATAAAATCTTGCTATCCATTGCTAGAGAGGTCAGGAGGAATGATAGAATAAGTCAAGTAGTCAACAAGTTATTTATTCCAAACATCATGTGAACTAGAGTTGATATTGCCAACAAAGTTGATGTTAGTTGAGCTATATGGGGGCAATGCCAAATGGTGTACCATGACATAGATTCTTGAGGAAGCAGATGAAGATGGGATGTGTAAGGCGAGAGAGGCCATTGTATTAGCAAACTTATTCATAGAGCGAGGAATAGTTTGCAAGACATAACGCCTAAAAGACCCTAACAATGTGTCAACATGGTGCTTATATCATTGCAAAACTTTGTTTTTACAAAGATATGAACCATTAATATGATTAAGGACTATTTGCGAGTCACGAAAGATATTGATTGTCTTAATGCCCAAGAAAATGGTAGTTTGAAGCCCCAAAATTAAGGCTTCATACTCAACCATGTTATTGGTGCATTCAAAGTTGAGTTTAAAGGATAGAGGCATGGGCTCACCCTCGTGAGGGATGAGAATGACCCATACACCCCCACCGAGTTGACATTTAGATCCATCAAAGAACATTATCATTTGATAGGGGATGTCATCGGTGGATAGCATGGCGATAATTCATAGTTAGAGGGTTGGTTATTAGGTAAAGGGGCATATGCTAGTTGGTCAGTGATCATTTTCCCCTTTATAGACTTTTGTTAAATGAATTCCAAATTGAACTCAGTGAGAAGCATGAGCTAACGAGCCATACGTTGGTTTTGGTATGGCTTAGAATGCATGTATTTGAGAGGGTCGGTATGGTTGATGATGTAAGTCTTGTGGTTGAGGAGATAGTGGTGGAGTTTGGAGGTGGCAAAGACTAATGCCAAGCAAAGTTTTTCAGTATGAGTATACTGAGTTTCATAGTCAATGAGTGTTTGGATTATATAATAAACTACCTACTCATGATTTTGTTCATCTCGATGCGTGATCATGGCACCTGAGGAATGATCTATTGCCGAAATGTAAATATAGAAGGGTTGGTCATCTTTATGTGAAATAAGGACTGGTGGAGAGACAAGATAGCGTTTAAGAGCCTCAAAAGCCTCTTGGCAATCCTTATTCTAATTAAAGTAGATGTCCTTCTTGAGGAGGTGATGGAAGGGTTGGCATCAGTTAGATAGCTATGAGATGAAGCGATGAATAGATTGAAGCTTCCCTTGTAGGCTACAAAGTTGTTTTAGGTTAGTTGGTGGGGGCATCTCGAGTATGGCTTGAATCTTAGCTAGATTTACCTCAATGCCATGGAGAGAAATGATGAAACCCAAAAGATTCCCTGAGAGAACCCCAAAGATGCATTTCTTGGGGTTGAGTCAAACATTATATTGTTGTAGGTGAATGAATATTATTTTGAGAATGGTTAGGTGGTCATGGTGAAGTTTGGATTTCCCCAGTAGGTCATCCACATAGTCCTCCATGATTTTTTGGAGGAGATCATGAAAGATATAGGTCATGGCATGTTGGTATGTAGCGCCTATGTTTTTGAGGCCAAAAGGCATGACCCTATAGTAGAATGTCCCCCATGGGGTGATGAAGGTGGTTTTATATTGATCTTCTGGGACAATCAAGATTTAGTTATATCCTAAAAACCCATCCATGAGGGATAGCATCTCATGACCAGCCATAAGATCAACAAGTTGGTCAATTCTTGGCAAAGGAAAGTCATTCTTTGGGCAAGCTAGGTTAAGGTTGTGATAGTCAGTAAAAATTCAAATTTCCCTTGTTGCTTTTGTGATAAGGACAATGTTTGACACCCATTGCAGATAATCAATGGGTTGGATAAATGAGATGGAGAGAAGACATTGAAGCTCCTCTTTGATAAGGAGTGTGATGTGAGGATGCATCTTATTAAGCTTTTACCTGATAGGCTTAGCTTCGTAGTTCATGATGCTGTTGTGGATGACAATGTCGGGGTCAATACTAGGAATATTGCTATAGGACCAAACAAAGGCTTTGCTATGATCTGTAAGGAATGTGGTATAGTCGATTTGTTCTTGGGCATCTAAAGATTGAATAATCTTTAAAATGTGAGGAACATCAAAAGATGGGAGATTAATGTCAATAGTTGATTCATTTAACATAACAGGTGTTTATGAAGGAAGTGATCATTATATGAAGGAGTCATCTGCACCCATGTAGGTGAGTATGGTGTCATTGTCTAGGCATTGGATAGTGTTGATGATAGAAGATTCATCATCTATCATGTATGGATAAATGAGAGGAAGAGACCTTGATGCCTCACCTAGTTGATAAGTCAAGGGTTCCAAGCAAATGGCGTTTATGAAAAAAAAACTAGGAGGGATGGAGACTATCGACTCCATAGGTGAAGGTGGGGGAATAGGCGAGGTTAAAGGAGAATGCTCTATGACAATTTCATGGTGAGGGATCTTAGAGGGGTTTTTAGGTTCTTCGAAACCTACACCATGTCATTTCTTGGCATTTTTGATTGCCTCATCATTTAGAGGCTCAATGGGCTTGTGGGGACCTTATTCATAATGCCCAAAGCCAAAACCCTTCCATGCACACCTATGAAGATAGGTGTGAGCAAAGCTAGGTTTACCGAGGAAGGAGAAATTACAAATGAATACTAGAGGTGATGAGAGAGGATTTCCAATAGTAGGAGCCTGATCTAGCCCTCCATAGGTGAGATTAGTTTGGAGATCAGGAGGACAATATGAGATAACCATTTCGATGTGAGGTCATAGTTAGGGTGGTGATGAAGTTTTCCATATTATTGTGGAGTTTGGAACATGTCAAGGGTAATAAAATGATACTCCCCAAGTGAAAGGCACTGGAAGGTATCTTCCATAGGATCTTTCATGGTCACTTGAGGAGTAGGCGTAGGTGTGACCAGTGTTTGCGAGCTTGTCAAGGCTTTTGCAAGTAGAGGTGGTATTTGGGTGGATGTTTTCAAAGGGATGAGATCATCATTAGGTTGGTAGGTCATGTTGCATTAAAGGGGGAAGGGTCAGTAGGAATGACATGAACCTGCCCCTCATGTTCAAACTTGACATAATGATGCAAAATGGAAGGGACACAGGTCATGGAATGTATCCAAGGTCATCCCAATAGCATGTTATATTGGAACCCCCCCTCAATGATATAGAAGAGTTCCAAAATTACATGTGGGCCAACATGAACATGCAATACCACAGTGCCAATGGTAGTGGTAGTGGCATCGTTGAAAAAATGAAGAATTGCATCAATTTTTGACATGTAGTTCTTCGAAAGGGCTAGCTGATCATATGCATGGGTAGAAATGATGTTGATGCTAGCACCTCCATCAATAATAACCCACTTAATGTGAGTTTAATCAATGTAAGCCATGATAAAGAGGGTGGGATCCTGATCTTCTAGGTTGTAGGCAGGAATCTCAGAATCACTAAAGGTGACGGAGGCAATGGTGGGTAACAATTTGACTAAAGTAGCTAGTGGTTGGGGGTCTTCAAGTTGGACCTCCACTACCTATAAAGCTTTGATTTAGGCTTGGAAATGTTGTAGAGAGCTTTGTATTAGGTCATATAAAGACATCTTCACAAGGGTTTGGTGAATTTGTTTCACCATGGAGTCATGAATTGCCCTCAAAGATGTTGGTTGAGATGTGCCCAAGATAGAAATCTTGGGCTTTGGTGGTGGAGAGGGCTAGGAAAATGGATATGTCCAAGGGGCATAAACCTACTCTTTTCCTTTATCCTTTAGGTTTTGGGACTTGGTGGCCACATTAATAGTGTTAATTTTAAATAAAGGGGGAGAAGGTGGTAGAGGGACCATAATCTAACGTTGGGATCCCGATTCAAGTGAGGAGGTTTGGGAGGCATGGGATGGTGTCGGTAGTTTGTCAAAAAGGTGGTCAAGAGAATCCTCAATGAAAAGGGTGTCCTTTTCTAGGTGTTGGTGAATGACAACCTTAAGAGCGTAGCAACTCTCAGTATCATGCCCAAGTGTGTGATGATACAAGCAAATTTGAGTGTCGTCAAACCAAGATGGTTTTGATCTGAGAGGTCAGTATGGCTTAATGGGAAAGAGAACGATTCTAGAAGACTACAACAATTGGTGTAATAGTGAAGCATAGGAACCCACTAATGGGTATTCCCTCATTATTTTAGTAGGGGTTGACAACTTCTGTGTAGGAGTTATAGGGGGAGTTTTTCGTACCACCTTTTTGGTTGGTGGTGTGGCCACACGCGTAGATGACACTTTCTTGATGAGAGGTGTCAAATTTCTTGGAGGAAATATGTTTTTGGCAGGTAGAGGGAGTAATGGAGGTAGTTTGTCTTTGTGAGGTATTGGAATAGGGAGCATTCCTGTTAAAGTGGAAGGATGTGGACCCAGGATAGAGGGCAATGGTGAAAGTGGGTGAGGAGTAGACCGACGTGGTTTAGCATCCTCCTTTAGTATGGTGTGAGGACCACTACTGTGTGGGGTGAGGTTTAAATCTAACTTCACTTGTGGGTGAGTTAGGTTTGATACAGGGCAAACACTGAGAGATCTAATCTATTTCAACATGGTAGACACCTGTGAGGGTTTGGATTTAGACTTGGAAGGTTGAGCTTCTAATGATTTAGAAGTGGAAACCCAATCCTCCTCAGAGACTTTGGGGTAAATCATCATGGAAGGGTTGGTATTATAAGGTGAAGTAGGATGTGTAGAATAAGGATCCCTAAGTTGCTCCCATAATGCCTCATACTCTAGGTTCCTAGAATGGAAGAATCCTAAGTTTTCTACCAATCGAGAGAAGGGTTTAGATGATGTCGTGCGAGGCCTTACAGTCAGTCCTTTGGAGGATTTGGGTGATTGTAAGAGAAAAAATGTGTTGGATGTAGTGATCTCAGGCCAAAGGCGAGAGAGAACCATCACTAGATCTTCCTCGGTCAAAGTGGGTGAGGTGGTGAGTTCTTCTCTCGATAGAGAAGGGATTGGAGAATTTGGCTCTTCAAGCAAATAATGTGCAAGGATGATCATGCCTTCCACATGTGGTCTAGGAGCATGGAAAGTATGATCCTTCATTGGTAATAAGAAGGATAAGGGTGGGGCCACTGACGTTGGTATGATTAAAGCATCCTCCAATATGGGGGAGGTCAAAGTAGACTCTCCTACATGTGAAAGGGGGGTGGATGGAGGACTATCCTCAATTGGTGGAGGTAAAATAGGAGAGGAAGGCTCCTCTAAAGGGTAAATCAGAGGGATGATGGCCCCTTCTACATGAGGGTGTGGGTATGAATGGTAAATTCTTTCAATGGTAGAAGAAGAGGGAAGGTGGGGGCAAGAGGAAAAAGTAATACAGGATCCTCACGAGGTAGAAGAATGGGTAGAGGAGGTGCTTGATGTCATGCGGGTGATACAGGTGAAATGGGTTCATCCACGTGAAGAAGAAGGCAAGGTAAAGGGAGCTCTTCATTGCGTAGGGGTGGTATGGGTAAAATAGGCTCTTCTACCCATGGTGGAGAAATGGGTTGACCAACCTCTTTAGATTATGGGAGAGGTTGGATAGGAATGAAAGGAATGACTATGTTGATTGTGCGTATGTTGCATTCTTGAGGGTCATCGACCATGGTCTGAATATTGTTCTAACTTGAGGAATGGTTAGAAAATGGTTGCCTAAAGACATCCATGTTTTGGTTGGCTAGCACATTAGGGTTATCCAAAATAAGGTCCCCTTTGTCTAACATGTCTTAAACAAAGTTTTTTAGGATTTTGCAATTATCCGTGTCATTATCCTTGACACGATGATAGTTACAAAAGTCAGTTTCCCTATACCATGCAAGGATGGCTCATGAGGGGTCAAATTGGATAGGTGGTTGGATTTGAGGGAGGTTGAGGACTACCTGCTTCACTAATTTATCCAATACGAAAGCATACAATTCTCCTATTGGAGTTTATCGTCACTATTCATACCATTGTTGGAATTGTCTAGTGATGTTTTGTGAAGTGGAGGGCTCAGATTGGTTGGTTGTGGTAGAAGATGGTGACCTAAGGACCACAATGTTTGCCGATCCCTTGGACTTGGGGTGGGAAGAAGAAAGTTTAGAAGAAGAAGGGTCATTGGGTTTTATGTTGGTATTTTTGTTACACAATTTGACCCTATCTTCTTTGATTGCATAGAGTTCAAGCTTTCGAACCATAGTGAAAGCTTCATCGAATGTGTAGAAAGTTTGAACCCACATAGTGGATGAGATGTGCTTGACACATGCTCTTGAAAAGAGCTCAATGAGATTAGGTTGAGGTAGCGAGAAGGAGCATTGGTTGATCAAACCCCTCTAATAGGCGATGAAGTCTACTATTGACTCATCCTCAAATTGTCTAATGAAATAAAGGTTTGTGATGGAGACCTTCCTGGTAATATTTATTGAGAGATGATCGAGGAATAGTTGAGTGAGTTAAATGAAGGTGAAGAGAGAATGACTAATAATGGAGCTATACTAGTCAAGGGCAGTGCCAAAAAGTGACATAGGGAATGTGTGAAGCAATAATGCATCATTGTGCCCTATGAGGTAGCAAGTGTGTCTAAATGCTCGCAAATGTTGTTGTGGGTCCTCTTTACTCTGAAAGTGAGTAAATTTTGAGAGTTCCCACTAGCTAGGGTATGGTCGAATAGGAATTGAAGGGTGGATAGTGTAGACACCTAAAAAGTGTCTAACCCTTGGTCTTTCTCTCTCCCCTTGGTCCCTTGCCACTTCAACTATCCCTAACCTACCTAGGTCTTATTAATTGAAAATAATCATCTATTTTTAATTAAATAAGTCCATTTTTCCCTCTCCTTGCCACCTCGCCACCCTAGGATACCCTCCTTGGATCCCCTTTATTCCCCACATGGCCATTTAATGCCTTAGACTCCCATTCCAATCTCTTCACTCACCCATTTAACCTCCATCGACCGTTTCATCCTCGCATTCATTTGACCTGGCAGCTAGAAAAAGGATAGAAGGCTATTTTTAGCCTTTTTCTGGCCTTTTAGCCGCCGACGTCGGTCAACCGTCGACTGACGTCGGTGATATTGCCGGCGTCGGCACCTTTCATAACGGCTTCTGCACCGTTATCTCTTCCTCTTGGCTTCTCTTGGCTTCTCTGCGTTTTCTCTCTGGCATCCCGACTCTTGAACCTTCGTATCAGACCCTTGTATCAGTCCTTCACTTGACCTCTCTACCAATCAATCTAACTCTCTCCCTCAGGTACACAGCAAGCTTTTGCAAGTGGACAACAGGGATTCTTCATTAGCAACAGGTTTCACATCCGGCATCACCAGTAGCAAGATCAACACTTTCTTCAGCAGGGCACAGGTATGTTGTACTCTGTTTGTTTTCTTCATGCTTTCTAGTCATTTCTAAACTAGATTTAGCCCTTCTTTCCCTCAGTTTTGACTGTCACCCAGACCCGAATTCCTATCCCCCTGATTGGCTTCCTCTATCTCTTTGTCCCTCTCTGTCCATTTGACTCTCCTGTATCTCTGCACAGACCCCCTGACTGCCTCAAATCAGACTCAAACCCATCCACAGACCATCTTTAAATAGACCACAGACCAAGCCCTAACCAGGAACCTGACCAGACCCATCTAGAGGCCAATGCCCCAACCGACGCCAGTCATTACCCCGACTGACGACGGTAACATAGCCGACATCGGCAGACCCGACAACCGACGCCGGTAGGACCACCGACACCGGCGACTTCAACCAGGCCGACAGCTTCTTCCAGGTAAGCCTTTGCTTCCTTTTCTCTTTCAGTTTGCTATCATTTCAGTCCTTTTTAGCATTCTGTCTTTTTATCAGACTTATCTTTATCAAACAGTGGGTTGACCTCCCTTAAGGAAGTTCTCATACTTCTGGGAATAGGCTTTTGCCTGGCAACCCACCATCTATCTATCTAACACCTTTTTGTCCAAGTTTTCTTCTTTGCAGGTGTCATTCCTCCACAGCCAAAGAGGAGTGCCCACAAGCGTCTGGATTACTGTGTGTAGTCTATATCTAGGTACTTCCTATGCCTTGTCCATTTATCTCTTTAGTTTCTTCTTTCTCTTAAATCTGAAAAGTGAATTAGCGATAGAAACAGATAGGTTCATTACAAATTTGTTCATATGAAAGAACACTCCTTGAACCTAAAATAGATGTCTTAAGGTTGTACATCTTATCCATCAGCATCTTAATTAGATTGGCAGATGGATTGGCATGAGGGGCACCCCCTAAGTTATAGGGTACCTAGAAGGCATTAGAAGGGGTGTATGATGTACTTGGTTGTATTTGTGTAGGTGTAACATACTGATAGTTCATCATAGGGGCTGATGTTGAGGCCATGGGGGCTTGTGCCATGAATTTGGAGGGCACAACTTGAGTAGATGCCACCAAGGGTGGTTAAATGGTGGTGACACTAGTTAAAGGATAAGTGGTCACTCTCATGTTTATAGGCACAAGAGTGGATGAGATAGAGACAATCAAGTTCTAGAAAGGTGTCGAACTTGGTTGAATTGTTTGTGTTTAAGGGGGTATAGAAACCTCGATGGAGGTAGGGCAAGAAAGGATAGAAGGGGAGGCCAAATATTGAACATTGACCATGGTTGGGTTACTAGTCAAGGTAGTGGCTTGAGTGACCATAGGTTGGGTAGCGGATATTGTTGATATCATTGTCACTTCAACCAAATAAGTTGGCATCCCATAAATAGGGTTACCCAAAGGATCTCACATTTGGCTTCTAGCAAGATAATGTTGGAGAGCCTTGACGTTGTGGTCAAGGAATCTCTCAAAATCTTGATTCCCTTCAAGAACAATAGGAGGTTGATTGGGGGTAGGTTGGATAGAAGTATGCTCAATGTCTGAAGTATACTCCATTAGATGACTTGGCATGAAAGACGAAGGTGGGAGTGGCTATTGAATCACATGGTCAATAAGGAATTTGGCTTGACTGCGTGTTAGGACCATCCAAGGCGAAAGGGGTTCAGGTTCCAAAAACTATGTGTTTTAGTTTTAGAAAACTAGAATTTGTGTTAAATAGTAAGAAATTTGGGTTTTAAGCTTTATATTTGGATTTTTTTTAATTTACTTATTGACAATGACCGATGTCAGTTGTTTAACTGATATCAGTTAGAAAATGTTGCTGATGTCGGTCAGTTAACTGATGTCGATGAAGGTTTGGTTGCTGATGTCAGTGGAGAAACTGATGTCAGTTTCTATGTAATTCTAGAAACATAGAAGATTGATAGTTTTTGGAAGAAGAAGATATTCTGAGTTTTTTTGGACTTTAGAATGGTATGACCTTACCAGCTCAAAAACTCAAATAAAACTAGTATAATAGATGATTAGGCAAGCAACCTCTAAAAAGGAATGAGTTTTAAAGTCATGGTGGCTTATGCCTTAAGAGAATGTGTTGGGAGTTGGGCTTGTAGAACAGTTCCTAGAGAGGAAGTCTATGGCTAGTTTTAGGTTGTGTTATGGTGCTCAAAGATATCTATGTTAGGGTCAATACATGGCTTGGTGTTGGGGCTTGCTCCCCTCACTTCACGAACCCAGAGCCGAGCTAGGCTGCTTAGCCATAATATACCTTACCTATAGTTTATACTCTGCCAGAGAACAGAGTGGGTCCTCCTCTTGGTGGTAAAATCCAAGTAGGATCACCGGGTGGGGTAAGGTATCTGCTAGGTGATGAAATCCTAGATAGGCCTTGTCTCAAGTAAGTTTATGTGTTTGATTTAAAGTGATTGTGGTTTGGTTGTGTCATATTCATGCACTACGATTAATTCATAATGCTTTAATTACTAAGTGGGCTAAGTGTGCATCTAAGTAAGAATGAAATGCAGTAGTTTTTTGAACCCAAATTGAAATATGTTATTCAAATGCAAACAAATGGAGAAGAGGTAAAGAGTATGAGTTTATCACTACTCTATGATGCATGAAAGAAGTAACAAGAAGAAAAAGAGATTTTCTTTTTAACCTTTGCTAATGTTTTCCTTTTGAAACAAAAAGATAGAAGAGGTAAAAAAAAGGAGAAAGAATTAATTAACTTTATGTAAAAAAATAGAAAGTAAGAGAAGCTAAGTTTTTTATTTCTCAAGAAATAAAGGCAAAGAAGAGGTGATGCAAGAAGTGAATATTTTTCTAATGCATCTACATGAAAATTTGATTTTTTAAAAGAAGAATGAACCCAAGGAAAACTCCAAGGGTCCCACTGGGCATGCCAGAATGTTTCTCTAAATTTTCACTAATTATATTCAAATGAGAAAGAAACTAAGGTTAAGAGGTTATGGGTTTGATGTTACCTGGATTTAGTGTGCACCTTATCCAAGCCTTGTGGGAGCTCCTCTTTGGTTGTGGAGGAAACACCTATAGTAAGAATGAAACTTAAACAAGAAAGATGTTAGAAGAGGCTATGTTATACTGCCAAGCTACGCACTCAGTCTCGAAAGCATGAAGCTCCTTAAGGGATGATAGTCCACTATTTAAAGATAAAAGTATTTTAAAGGAAGAAATAATAAATGATTAAAGAAATAGAAAATTAGATGGTGTGTACCTATTCCTTGTAGTCTGTGTATCTCAAAATTCTACAGAAGGCTAGCTAAAGGTTCTGTCTGGTCTAGATGGGTTGTTTGGATGGCTTTCTGGTTTGTTAGTTCAAAACACAGTCACTGGCATCAGTGGGTCTACTAAGGTCGATTGGGTAAATGGTGCCAATGTCGGTTGGGTTGTCAATGTTGGTCTAGTTAAAGGTGTTGACATCAGTTGGTCTATCAATGTCAGTTTGAGTTGTAGATGCCGACGTCGATTGGTCTATCGATGTCGGTTGGGGTCGTTAGCCTTGGATGGCCTTTAGAGTATTTTTGGGATAGATAGAGGGGTTTCCAGAGGTTGGTGTAGGGTTACGAGAAGGTGAATGAGGTCTAAGGATGGTTATAGGTAGAGGAATGGTGTGAAAAGGGGGTGAGAATAAGGGGAAGGCCTTTTAGCCCCTCCACAGAAGAAGTTGGGCCTCTTGACAGTATTTAGAAATATCAATGAAAACTAATTGACAATATATTCTAAAACACTAAAATGAAAACCTAAGTACTTAGCTTTATAAGGTGAAGAACCAGAGGTGTCAAAATAGTGATTCCCATTATGGCTAATGTGACGAGTGTTGTGAGCTAATGAAGTGAACACAGATTTCTTCAATTTAGTAGCTCGAGGTCCTCGTACAATCTTTCAATCCAGTCTCTGGAATGATTTGTTCAGAGCTTCGGTAGCTAGGAGAATAATAGTCGAGTTTAGGTGCTTGAGATCTCAGAGTGTGCATGCCAATGTGTGAAAAGGCTAGCTTAGCTCAATGTTAGAGCTTGGCTTATGTAACTGACATTGGTGATCCCACCAGCGTTAGTATAGAACTACCAATGTCGATGGAGAGAGAATAGGTAAAAGGGCTATTTTTAGCTCTTTGCCTATTTCTCCACCTGCCAAGTGCCTTTTCCATTGGAAAATGGTCAAAATAAGGGCTTATGAGGCACGGGAGTTGGTTAGGGAGATAAGATGGGGTGAGAATAGGTCATGGGTAATTAGGGTTTGGAGGACCTAGTCTTAGGCTGACTCATAGGCTAAGAAACGGTCTTAGGGTGAGGTGTCTAGGCGAGGTGTCCAACGTGAGGTAATTAATTTAAAATAAGTAGTTTTTAAATTAATAAGGTGTGCAATTGTGGGTTAGGAGTGTTAAAATTTATAAGGGGACGAAGGGGGGTTGACATGATATTGTTGTCTACAACACCAAAAGATGTTATTACAAACACATCTCCTATCTCTAATAGAATATCAAACTCCATAGTTGCCTCACATAGAGCCGAGGTCCTTTGGGGTGTGGTAGGCCAATATATTAGAATAGGGGATTTCAAAAAACTCTATGGTTCTACCTATTTTCTCATGTAATTACCCAATCTTTGTAGTAGATCAATGACTTTGTAAGGGGTTCTAAAGAATGGATAACACGTTGTGAGAAGGTTTATCCATTTTAATTTTCATGCATATAGCCTTCATGGGATGATCTATATACATCATTTGTTAACCTAAGACTTTTGTGGCTAAGAGAAGTTATTTAGAGTCCTTAAGGTTGAAATTTCTCTTGTTTTGACAAACCTAATTTGAGTGTCTTGACTTTGATAAAGAGTTCCTCTACCTTGCTTTTTCATTCATCCTCCCCTCCACCCATTTCATTTCCCCCCTTGATAGGAAAATTGTGATTCCAAATGTGTTTCCCTTATATTTTTCCTTATTATTCACATCTCAAAAACATGCTATCACTAATTTGTTTTAGTTTTATATATCCTTAAATCAAAACGTGTTTGATAAACTATGGATTCATTTTCTTTCTACCATGGCTTTACATTCGTAGACTTGTTTTACTTTCATTTTACCATTTATCATTTTTATACTATCTTGTTGTTGTAGACACCTGAGTTCATACCTTTTTTACCTTATTGAGTGAGGTTGGTTTGTTACTTCTCACTCGTCAATGTTTTTTTCCCTTTTTTATGCATATTTTTCCATTATTGAGTGAGATAAAGATTGTTACTACTCACTCATCAATGTTTTTTAACCATTTTATTTCATCTCTTTAACATTGATTATCACCATACTTTTTGACATGTACCCTTAGTTTGAATTGGTGATTTGGCCTTTCTTACTTAAAGTTTAATTATTTTAGTTTTTTAGTCTTTAGTAGCCTTAGATTTTTGATTACTCAATTTACTCTTATTTTTGACTTGGTTATTTGGTATAACATAACACTTATCACCCTAGCTTGCCAAATTCCTGCATATGTCCCATCCTCATAGCACCAATTGTCTTATCTTTTCTTATGTCTTTTTGTTTTTTCTCTTTAGTTTTGTATTCTTAGGTTTGTCAAAAGCAATCTTTGTGCCCTACATATTCAAAACTAACAACACAATAGATAACCATCCAATTGTAAAGTAAAATCAAGGTACACATTACTTTTACTTTTTAGTTATTTCCCTTTCAATTATTTTTGTTTTAAAATACTGTAAATTTTATTTGGCATTATCATTGTGTGTTACTATGTTCTTTCTCGAACCACCATCCCCTATTGCACCTTAGTGACACATGATGAGATTCAAGTGGGACATATGTATACACATAATATTTTCAAAATTTTATCATATATTGATGTTTTACATCTTGCAAGAACCCATCAAGAATCAATATCTCTAAGTTCATGCCTTAAGGGGTGCATCAAGAAAGGGGTGGGTAGACCTTTGGTGCTTCATAGGATTGGTGTCCCTTATTTCCACATTATTACCAATCCAACTAGCCCTTAAAACCATCCCTAATATACTGCTCCTCCCTTGCACATTCCTCCAGTCTTTCTCCTTTTTCCATCCCTCTTTTTTGTACTTTTTCTCTATTTGGCCAATCAGATACATTAGGTCAACCCTATACTATTTAGGGACATTTTTAATTTGAAATATTGTTAACCCTTGGCCAACCTGGATTACGACTTAGTGATTAATTGATGAAAAACATACAGGGTCGATTGGGTCAACCCTGTATAACTAAAATATACGAAAGGATTTAGCGTAATATGAAATTAGGAGTTATTATGAAATTAGGATTTAGGGTCAATTAGGAGTTATTATTCGCTCATGCTTATTTACAATCTAATATTCCACCATTCTACTTGAGGATTTTGAGCTTAAGATTTCTACTTGCATAATCTAGTCTTGTGGATAAGTCTTGGATGCTTTGGCATTTCATAGTTATCCTTAAAAACCACAATAACCTCTTGCAAATCCCCTTTGGCCAAGGGAGAGATTGACTCTCAACAAGTTCACATTTAAGTAAGTACATTCTAACTTTATTCTCCTCTCTTTTAGTAGATAGAATTTGCATAAATATTGGCTCCAATAATATTACTCTTCATATTCCCTGTATTAGGGTCTTACTCATACTTAGCTTAATTGAGATTATCTTATACATGTCTGGATTACTTCTAACCCTTTATATTATGTAATAAGATTTGGTGTGAACTAGATTAGATTTACTTTCTTATTTATTAGAATGGGTGAATATAAAACCTTAGGATTCTCTTAGGGTTGTTATGTTATTATGTTAGACTGTAGGCTTTGGAACCCTTCCTAGCATGGTTTATTGTGACAATTTATCCCCTAATTAGGTCTAAAAGATTACCATATTATTCATTCTCTTACTTAATAAATTTATTACCAATTGGAAGTGTAGGTATGCTCTATCCTTTTCAAGATAGAATTGATTTATAGACATGATGCATTTTTGATTATATACAACCCCTCCACCCCCCACTCTATTTTTATGTGATGGGAAGTAACAACTATTAGTTACCTCACTTGAGAAGGATGATATAACCATGTAGACTATGAATTTATCATGCATAATATTGGAGAAACATGTCTAGGTGTGTGTGTGTGTGTGTGTGTGTGTAAGAGATGCAAAATGTGATCACATCAAATCTTAATATGCATGATATATATTATATAAAGTTTTAGAGAGTAATAGTACATGATCAACAATCAATCAAGCACATGCAAGGGCATATCAATAATAAATCAAATGACAATGGTCTAAAAAGAATACAAATAAGGGTCATGTTAAAATGTCACACAATTGAAGGGGAATGATTTAGAAAAATGTCCAAAAAACATAAGCATGACATATTCAAATGTCAACATGCAATAAATCATGGAAAATGTAAATGTCAAAATTATCAAACATAGGGATGGGGGACAAAATCAATGGAATATATTAAAATGCTGAAATCCTCAAGGAAATATCAAGGCAAAACACTCAAGTGCATAAATTAAATCATAAGCAATGAGAATTAACATAGGTTACTAGTCCATACATATGTGTTATAAAAAATGTGAATTACATAGAATATCAATTACACTAAGAAATATGTAAGCATGGAAAGGCATGTGTAAGTACATAATCTCAGACCTAATAATGGAAAATGATCATAGAATGATATAACCTATGTGTATCATGATCATTTATAGGTAAAATTTATACTATAACCCAAGGATCTCATCATGGAGATACCTTTTTAGAGGTCCCATATCATGTCTATCTAATCATATGCTACAAAATCAGTATCATTAGGATCTTACCAATATTCTATATTACTAGGTTTATAAACATGTGAAAGGAATTCAGATTCCAAACTAAGATAAGATAGCATTAAAAAATTAACTCTAATATAATCTAATCTAATCTCAATCAACCTAGGATATAGATACAAATGAAAAGAAACAAAACACAAACTTATACATTTGAAGTATCGTAAGTTTCCTCCATTGTGATTCAAATGTATTTTATCTATAAAATGTGGTTTCTCAATATTATCTAATGCAATGGAATTTGGCAAACATTTTGGTATGTAAATTCTCTTTGGATGGATTGGATTCGCTTGGTATTCTCTCATAAATTTGATAGAACTTCACTAGCATAAGTTAATATGGATGAAAGTGATAGATTGCATGTCTATTTTTAGGTTTTTGTGAGGCCAATAAAATGGTGGAGGATTATTTTAATATTTATAATTACATAAATAATAAATTATGGATAATTAGTCCTCATCTATGAGGATGATGACCAATTCCATAGGTTGAGATAAAAGGGTAATTGGTTGAGTGAATAATCAATAATTGGTCAAATTTGTTGAAAGGTTCTAGGTGACTCACTAGGTGGTTAAAGAAGTAGAGGAATTGGTTAGATGAGTCAAAATTTGAGGTAGATAAATGTGGAAGATGTCTAGGTGAGGTATAAAATCTAGATTTAGTAAATAAATTTAGATAAAAGGTGTGTATAATTGAGTAATTAGGAATTATTCAATTGTTTGAATTTTGGAGGGAAATGATGTTGGTTTGATTCTAAATTTAGGGAATAATGATAGTTCATTTTGAAAAAATGAATTTTAGGTGTTTAAATTTGTCCCTCTTTGAAATGGTGTTGTGAATTAATATCATTTTGAAGAATAATAGAATAAGTAGAACATTGATGATTGAGAAGAAAAAGTTTCCCCAAGTGAATGAAAATGAATGTGATGATTCCCCATAGAGTAGTCATATGGGAAAGTGGATTAATGATCAAAATGATGAATAATAAAAATTAATAAGTGTTAATAATGTAAACCATCAATAGATCAAAGTACCAAAAAATAATGTTGTACTTTTAATATTAATGTATGTAAAAGGATTTTTCGCTAGTTGTTAAAAACTAGAGAATACATTGGAAAATAATATTTACCATTTATAGATTGCATGTTTGGATGGTACTCAGACTCATGGATCTCATGAGTAGATGTGGGAATGATATAACCTAATGATTGTAAGTTTTAGGCTATAAAAGATAAATGTAAATTTTCTAATTTGTGATAAATATTTAAAAATTTAAAGTTTCAAGCATTGTTAAGTAGATATAGCATTGTGATTAAATTATGGTAGAAAATTTGGATGAAATTATGTTTATGGATGATGGTGGTCATATTAACCCTAGATACGCTATGTCTCTAAGCATTCTCTACATAATCCATTATGGACAAAGCTTGAATAGGGATATCAACTTATATGTAGTTCTCCTAATGTAAGAGATATGTGAAGTGATGATGTAATATAAAAGTGACCCATGGATGTTATTAACCCACTTAAATTAATTATTTCACATTATGATAGGATGTGATGATGGATTTATTTGCCTTTAAGTAATGATATATGTAAGGATTGCATTTAGAATGATGTATCTCTAGATAAAATACATGATTTGAGGTGCCCCATGAGTCAGGGTTCATATGAGCATAATTTGGAATGATTTATCTCATTGTAAAGATACAATATTGGATTGGTTGACTAGTTGATTAATTATTAATTTATTGAGTGAAGGATAGATGGAGAAAGGATGGATATTTTTATGGTATTTATTTTCCTACATTTTGTATGATAATATCACATGTTACTTTTTTTTTAATAATATCACATGTTAATCCTTTTCAACTTTCTCTATGGTATATAAAAAAACTAAGGTAAAAATTCATGGATGTATGGATTTTTTTTGCCTTGTGTTGAGTTTTTACCTTAAATTGAAATTCCAACCTAAGTAAGATTTTTAGAAACCTAATTTTTAATGTAGTTTAAAACAAGAATTACCAATGATATGAAATAATCATGATGAGTGTTTATGTTATACGCATAAGGGATTGAAAATTTTATTTGTGAAGAATGAATTGCATCATGATATGAAATATTCATAATCACACTATAATGTAACACATAAAATAATCTTGACTTTAAAAATCACACAAACAGTTAAAAAGAGGATAAAATATTAGGTTGTGCTATATATAATTCATCATGATATGTGAAACAATAATAACACTATAATTTAATACACATTTTTTAATTAGAAAATACACATAATAAAATATGAAAGAGACTAAGCAATTAAAAACAACACAAATGCAAACCAAAAAAAACTCACACCAAAAAATAATTAAAAGATAAAAGAAAAAAAGTAAATGACAAGATGAATAATATGAATGTTAAATTACAAGATAATAATTCTAGTCTCAACAAAATTAAGCTCATTAACTATAAATAGTAGTTAAATGACAACATATTAAAAGATTTAAATAAAATATTACTAAAAAAAATTGAAAATAGACAAAACCTGAAAAAATAAATACAAATGACTATACCAACATCCTAGACTTAGGTTGAGACATTTGGTGTCCATGATCTATGATACCATTTAATGATCGATGAGGATGTTTGAGCATACCCACATGGATGTGGATATGAAAAAGTGAATTCACATGTTTGATGTGAAAATAATGAAACCATGCTTAGGGTAATGGGATGATGGGGATGATGGGGATGATGGTGGTTGAACTAAACCTAGAGACCCCATGTCTCTAATAGCTACCTACATAATCAACCTTGGATAAAGTTCATGTGTGGATATTAGGATAGATGTAGTTATCCCAATATGAGAAGTGATGAGAAAATGGTTTGATTTATGATTATTTTATGTAGATGAATAAATCTGTAATGTTCTTGAAAATAAAGTGATCAATTAAATGATGATGTTTGGTTTGAAATATAGGTAGGATGGTACATGTGGATAGGTTAAGTGTTTTGTGATAGAATTGGTAATACATAAGATGATTATATAACATGAACAATGACATAAATTCACAAATACATGGAGAAAACCTTAAGCTAAAATGCTATGAAATGGATGGGAAGACAAATGACAATGTGGGAATAAACAAGTGATAATTATAATGGGATACCCCCAAGTAACAAGGATGAATATAGATAATGGATTACTCATGGTGCCAAAAACCTATTTTTCACCATGTTACTTGCCCAAAGCACCAAGAAACTAGTTTTCACTCGTGAATGGAATATTTTTCTCTTTTTCTCAATTTTTATATCATTTAATATATAAAAAAAACATTAGAAAAAGTTAGGAATTTAATATATTAAGGTGCATGATACTCATAGGTTCATAATATCTCCTCTCCATCTTTTGTGTCCAGCCTATAAGTTCTTGATCCATATTTTGGCAATAAATACATATGGGCCTAACCAATTGGGTTCAAAATTTCCTTTCTTCTCCCTCTCAGTATTAGTATTCCTCTGGGTTTCCTTTAGAATAAGATCTTTGATTTATAACTCCATGGATTTTATACATTTAATATAGCTATGGTGAATGAAATTTTGGTAGACTTGTAAATGGTTTAAGGCATTAAGTAATTTCTCATCTAGAAGGTTGAGTTCATTGAGATGCAAAGTGTGGTAAGAATTTTCATGAATAATATGTTATAGGGATATGTGTAAATATGGAATATTGAGTTTTATAGGTAAATATATTTGCTTCCATAGACAATTAAATATGAGGGTGCCCCCATGGATATACAGATGCTAGTGTGGTATGCCCAAATGGAGAGATAAATTTGTGTATTTTAGTCACAACAAAATTCATTAACAAATTGTTTAAAGGTTTAGAGTTTTTTTTTTAATTTTTTGCTTTCACTTGGCCATTTCCTTATAAATAATATGGAGTGTTCAATTCTACTTTATATGGTAGGTTTTGAAAAGGGACTTGAATTATTTATCTGTGAATGATTTTTCATTATCAAAGATGATAGCAGAAGGGATACCAAAGAAAAAAACAATATGGTTTAAAATGAACTTATAAAATTTTTATTTGCTACCATATATAAGTGGCATTATTTCAACCCACTTTATAAAATAGTCAGTGGTGGTAATAATGTGCTCATGGCCATCTGAAGAATTTATATTCATTTTTCCAAAGAGGTCTCACCCCCATGTCAAAAATGGCCAAGGTGTGGTAATGGGTTTCAAATATTCTGGAGGGTTATGTATACACATAATATTTTCAAAATTGTATCACTTACTAACCCTTTGTATCTTACAGGAACCTATCAAATCTTAATCTCTCTAAGTGCACACCTTAAGGGGTACACTAAAAAATGGGTGGATAGACCATTAGTGCTTCATAAAATTGTTGTCCCTTTTTCCAATTTTTATCTACACACTTGTCTTCTAAAACCATTATTTCTAAGCTTATTCTTCTATGTTGTTTCCAATCTAGTCATTTCGTACACTTTATCCTCCTTTTGCTTACCTTGATCCCCATTTGATAGTTGGTTGTACTAGGTTAACTAGGTTGAATTTGTATTATATTTTTCACTTTGGAGCTTGTTATCCTTTGGTCGACCGAGCTTGGGACCTTGTGAATAATTATCTTAAAACATATAGGGTCAACTGGGTCGACTCTATATAGCCAAAATATTTGAAAGGGTTTAGGGTAAGATCCACTAGTATATACAATTTCATTTCCACCATTTTAAAAAGAAGAAGATAATAAGTATGTGAAAATGAACATCTACTTATTGACCATACTTCCTTTGGAGATACAGATCTTGAGTTTTAGAGAAGTCTTTTAGATGAATTGATAAGTTATGTAGCCTAGAGCTGATTTGTCTTTGTTATACTTACATACCATAATAATTTATTGTGAAGCACCTTGGCCAAGGGAGAGATTGAGGCTTGATAGATTCATCTTCAAAGGTAAGTATTATTAACTTTATTTCTCCTTTATAAGAGTATATATATAATGTAGTTGTAGTCTTATTCCATGCTTTAGGATTTCATATATGTTGACATAAGTATATGTCTTCTATACATGTTTTGTTTTGTTGTTTCTAAGACCCACTTTGTGCCACAAGATTTGCTAAGCACTATATTAGATTCACTTTCTTGTTATTAGATTTAAGTGAAATATCAAACCTAGGACACTTTTAGGGTTATTACATGACTGTGTTATATTTTAGGCTTTGGAACCATTCATGTCATGGTGTATTGTGATCATTGATCCCCTAATTGAGTCTAGAGGATCCCCATATTGGTTATGTTCCCACTTAACAAATGTATTCCCAATTGTAACTGTGGGTATGCTCTATCTTCTCCAAGATAAGATTGATTTATAGACATGATGCATTTATAATTGCATACATTCTAGTGAACCTGATGTGAACTAATCCTTACAAGATTTGTTCACTTATTTAATTCATTTTTATCATTATTTTTATCATATAATTTTCATACGGGGTTGACTGCATCGATCCAGTTCTAACATCTATGTGTAAGTTTTCAAATACAGGATATTATATCGACCCAGTTGACCTAGTACAATTTTCTAGACTTCCAAACATGCATTCTAGACTACTAAGTTGACCAAGTCAACCTTGTACAATTTATGACATATTTTTTAGCATACTAGGTCAACCTAATTGACCTTGTACATTTTAGGCACTCAATAATAAGTTTCTGTAAAGCTTGATCAACCTAGTCAACCTAGTTAGAATATTTGTAATAATTTCTCAAAGTTATTGAATAAGAATCTCACCTCTTTGCATCTTCAATCTACCAAGGTTCCTATCTTTCAATATATTTCCTTGAATTATTTCTTTTTAATATTTATAGTCTTTAAAACTACCCTTGTACAATCAACTAGATCAGCCCTATCGACCTAGTTCTGTATTCTATGTGTTGTCTAGATAACTAGGTTGAATATGTCGACCCTATTCATATTTAGACCTTCTATTCCATAGTATAGGGGTCACACTATCAACGTTTTTTGATATTCTATGCATACATTATCACTAAAAATAACACTATATGTTTCAATGTTGGAATTAACCCTTATATGCTAGTAATTAGCTCACACTTTCATTTCTTATTATTTATATGCTTAAAATAGATCACATAGTCTAATTATGTGGTTTTTAATTGACTATTTAGTTTAAATATTTTTATTTTATATACACATGACCAAATCACAAAATCTAAACAAGCATTTTAACATTTGACTACCCAAGGCCAACCTACTTGGATTTTATCACCAAGGGGGAAGTTGACTTGATGTTTTGGTTAAGTATAAAGCATGGTTAATGGTATATTATGGCTAATCACCCATCACCCTTATCACTATGGTGTGTGAAGTGATGGGGTAGTCCCCAATACCAAGCCTATATCATTACCACTATAGATCCCTTTTATCCCAAACTTCCTAAAACTAGCTATTGACCAATTTTGCCCACAGGCAAAATTTTGGTCAACTTCTCACCTGTTGTTTAAGGCCAACTCATTTCAGGTTCAGTAGGTTCAATGAATTTAGTTCATAGCGGGGTTCAAATGGTTCAAAGGCGAAAGGTTCATCAGCTTTAATTTAAAGGCTCATCAGTGCGCTTGGTTGAACCATTGAACTGTTGAACCATTTTGGTTCAACAGGTTTAGTTCAAGGAGGCCGCACTTCAAAGGAAAAGACCCGATGAATTTTGACAAGGACAGTGACATCCCAAAGGCTATCAAATTTAATGCAATGAACTAGCCATTTGTTTTTTGAACTCTTTGAGTGTCAAGCATGGAAAAGCCCAAGGAATGCAGTGACCAACCAAGAGATCGCCCCTGAGGGCTGAAAGAGTAGGAAGAAGACAAAAGGTAGAAAAGGACAAAGTGTCCAAGTGGCAAGAGGAAGTGCCAATTTGAGAAGTGACTCCAATAGGTGAAACAGTTCTTGCAAATTGATCATGAGAGGACTCAAATAGCTAGTAATGCAACTGGTTTCTCCATTTTACATTTAATAGGTGGACAAACTGTGTATTGCCCCTAAAAATGTAGATTTTGAACAGACAAAGGGGATAGCTCATCAATGTTTTGGGTGACTTGTTCTTCCCATGAAGGGATGCGTATGCCACTTGTAAAAGAAGGAGCACCAAATGGCTTCCTTGCTTCTCCTATATATTGTGAACTTGGTCATTTTGTAATCATCTTCCACATTTTTGCTAAGGCGTAGCCCTGGCAAAATTTCCACCTGAATCAAATAAAAGTAGTTTTTACCTCCATTTGGATAGATATATCTGAGTATGTCTTGAGTGTTTGTTTTATGTCTAGTCATTGTTTTCTTGATGCTCTCACAGGTTCAACACCAGCATACCTATTATCTACAAGGCACCATCTTTGCAGCTGACAGGAGAAGAGCAATATTTGAGAAGTGTGAAATAAAGGAAGTTAATACATAAGTGTGTGTCTCACAACACCTTCGGTGATCTCTTTATTTTTTTGTATCTTCCATTAAGGCCTCCCCGCTAGTTTCCTGTAGCCTGGTCCTTCTGCCAAATGTGTAGTGTATGTATGTGTTTGTTTGGTTTCATTGTGGGTGTGTGAAGGTCACCGTTATTTTGGTGTATCACCTCTTTAGAGTAGTTTTTTTTCCTACATCTTTCTCCCTTTTCATCCCCCCCACTTTTTTATATCTATATATATGTATGTTAACACTTGCTGGAACAAACATGATGCATCAAAAGGGAGCTAGCCCTTATCTAGAGACTCTCCCCTCCAGCTTCACCAATCCCACAGGTGAGAGGGGAGTTTCCATGTTGTGAGGAGAAGGCAGGAGCTAGGCCTCCTTGCCCCAGGTGCAAATTTCCTGCATCAACACTAGCCTTAGATTGATTTCTAGTTCCTTACTTATAACCAACTTCCCATCACATTTAAAATCATATTCTTAATAATCTAATAAACATTTAGGTTTACCATTTAGTTCTTTAATTTCCAAGTTGATTGCTTTCTCTTTACTTAATTGTATATTGTATTACAAAAACTTGTATTAGCTAGTGTTGGTGCAACATTTTATAATATATGCCTCAATTAGATTAGTCAATGTTAGTCCAATTGATTTTTTTCCCTTTAGTTATTAATTTTCAAATTACTTACATAAATTATCATGTTTAGTTCACAATCTATCTAATTTTCCCTATTTTTTGTACTATATCAACCTAGTCAACCTAATACACTTTTTAAGCCTCTATCTTTTGTACTCGATTGACCCAATTGGCCCTGTACTCTTTGTAGGCCCTATTTCTTATGTTAGGTCAACCTAATTAACCATGTACTATTTCTATCATTTCTTGTTTCCTTGATTTCTCATTTCTCTTCCTTTCCCTTCATCATGAACTTTCTACTTGATGATAACATTGAGTTGCAGTCAATGGACATGATGAATTTTACCAACCCTCATAAGGTTTCCCATAGATAGAGTAGGTATCCTCTCTTGGATGAGAGTAATGTTCACATTTACACTTGAACAATTAACTATGGGACCCCTCCTACTACCTCTTCCCAGTGTAATCCTCTCTTCTCATTAAAATACCAACTCAAATTATATTATACCCCTTAAATGTCTTTATTTATCTCTAAATTTTCTCAACATTGAGGAAATGATCCCTCTACCATTTACAACGTTATGATTATTATTAAATCCAAATAGCCTTATTCACCTACTTGTACATTCTCAAATGGATTTAGATGTACTAATTTATTTTATTCTCAGCCTCTTCCCTTGATTATGACTCCTTCCTATACCATGATCTCTTCTTCTTTAACCTCTTTTATCTCCATGCCTAGTAAATCCCTAACATGGATGGTTTTACATCTAGTGAAGCTCTTATAAAATCCAATATATTTAGTCATTCCATTAGGGCATCATTTACTACACAAGGTAATCATTCTTTTAGTACTTCTTCTCATCCATTCACTAGTCCATCTTTTGATACACAAGAAAATTTTACCACTAGTTCCTCACATTCTCACAATTCCTCTCAAGCTCTTATCAACACTAATAGTGGTACCCAAGCCACTAATACCAAATCTAATGCCTCTAAAAATGCTAATCAATTCCACCAATTCTTGTTACAAACACTCAATCAAATGATTACTTTTTAGGCTCATAATAAAAATCAAATGATTAGAATGCAAAACCATCTCTACATATTTAATCGCATCCTTAAACAATGGCTTAGGGCACACATAACTAAAATGTTACCCTACCTCCTCTTCAATATTCCCAAGTTAATCTCATTCATTAACCTCCTTTGGTTAAAATAAACCATTAAGCATATTATAAATGAGCCTCTTACCACTCAAATTGATAATATTGATATAAGAGGTATAACCCCTACAATTTCTTATAATGAATCAACCAATCCTACCCTTCATCTTAAAACATCTAGAAACATTTATAAGTATTGGCTCAAATTAAACACCTTTGACACTACCAAACTACTATCCAAACCCCTCACGGGTGATTATTTAGATTGGGACAACTAAATTAGAACTCATTTTATTACTAGTTTGGAATATTTAGTGAATTCTTTAGTTCAAGAATTCCAAACTAGTGATTTTTCCATAAACACTTTGGCCCACTTTATAAATTGTAAATAACTCAAAAATGAAACTACCCTAGACTTTTTTTAAATGTGGAAAACTTTGTTAAATAAGTGTGAAAATAACATGATAGATGATAATATTTTCCATCTCTTTAACAATGCACTTTTTCTTAAACTACAATATTGGGTCCACACTCTCTCTCTCCACTTACTTTGGAAGAGGATATTGACCAATCTAAACATCAATATTTCCTTATGCATCAATTCTATCTACCCTAAATTCTTTTGGGCCCTAGTCTCTTACTTAGGAACAAAAATCATAATGTTACGAATGATAGTGTCATGGATTCTTATGACACCATTCACATGTTCAAGCTATTGTTCCCAACCAATATTCAAAACCAAATACCTTTTCTTAAAAATATACCAATCCTCACTTATCTTCACTTAATAGCATCAATGTTCACAAGCCTTTATCTTTAACTAAATTGCTTAAGCATCTACCGAGGCCTCTTTCACTATAACTTGACCCCATCCTATGAAATCTTAGTATGACCCTAACAAATTTTTTTGGTTTCATGATAGTTGGGACCATTCTCATGAGACCTATGTCCAAATTCATAATTTATCTATGGATTTTCTTCTTGGTCCTAATTTTGATCATGATTCAATCATTTGAAAATGTCAACAAGCCTATGAAATTGCTTTTAAGGATTACAAAACACATGATAAATCTCAAACCTTAAATAAATCCAATGCTCATTTGGATATCTATAAAGACCCTCTTCCTAATAATCAACCTATCCAAGACAACTAAGATAAACCAACCTCTTACACCAAAAATGCAGAAAGTCTTATTGATCCAACTCCTAAAGAGAACATGGTTATCATGACTAATATTAAAAGGGTGGTTGATTTTATTGATTCACAACCTATCTACACTCATCCATCATCTCAAAAAAATCATGTTATCTAAGATTATTCTCTAACTAATTTAAATGAGTTGGGGAAAAATGAAGTTATAAATTTTGATGAGCCCATTGATGATTCTCCTTTGGATAACAATTCTCATTCTATTTCTACCACTCTTCCATCTTCATCTTTTAACACCAATGATAATCAAATTTATACTAATTATGTTCTATTGATTCTCAAAACCATCCTAAACCAAATAATTCATCTTCAAAAAATCACTTACAACCTTGTTCTAAACCTTATCCTTCTTATAAACACAAATTCCAATGCCCTCGGTTCTTCCTTTGGAGGATCTCATTAACCATTATGCACCTATTTATAAAAACATTCTTATGGGTTATGATGATGGATCCCATCATGGAAATCACTAATATCCCATCTCAAATTCCATTCCTTGAGCTTATGAGGACATATCCATATCATATAAATCATTTCATGTAGCTCTTATTCAAAATGAACCTCCCTTGTCCTCACCTAGTAGGACGGGAAGTGGCCTTATCTAGATCTAAGGATAGTATATTACAACAATGTGAAGAGACATCCATCAATGTTGATGAAACCATGGATATATCTCTTTCTTTAATATTACTCATTTAATCTATAATTATTTAAGAGATTATACTTCATGTGGATGATCCTTGTTTATTCATTAGTATCTAAATAGGTTATATCCAAATAAAACATGCATTTATTGTAGATGTTTCAGGCACGTGCATTACCTCTCTTGATTTTATTAAAATCCTTAAATACTCAAAATGTAATATCAAATCCACACATAAAACATGAAAAATATATGATCAAAGGAAAATTCCTCCATTAGGTTGTGTGTGTTTTCCCATTACCATCCCACCTGTCATCATTTATTTGAAGGTGATGATATTTAACTTTCCTCTTTATTATAACATCTTGCTTGGTAGGCCTTAGACTCATTGTATGAGAGTGGTTTCTTCTTATACCTACCAATGCATTAAATTCCCTCATAGTAGAGCCATTTATAGGATTTAGGGTGACACTAACCCTCATAATTTCAAATAATTCTAAGACCATGGTGTTGTCAAGATTCCTACTCTTGAACCTTTGCCTAGTGTTCCATTCCATGAGTCTCAATGATTCACATTTCTCATCACTTTGACTCGAGGTTACAATGGTCATCATGAAATCAGTGGGAACATTCCCCCTAAAATCTTAGAAGATTATGATGATGATCTAGATGAGATTAACCTAAACATTAGAAATTTTGACCTCTCACCTCATCTCATCTTGCAGCTTCCAGATTTTATGTAGCCTCATTCTCGAAAACCTCTTTGTGATGATATCTATGTTATCTTGAATAAAACTTGGAAATATATTTATCACACTTCATCAAATAACATTGTCATACCTAATTGAAATATTGACCTTCACACCTTATATTATGATGATGGTTATTCCTTAGATGATCCATTTTTAGGTGGTCTTGTCTAGGCCCATGATTCTAAGATTACCCATTATCATTGTTCTTTACTTAAGTATTTTTGTGTATCTTCATGCCTTATTTTTCTTACAATTCCTAATTTTTGTATTTTTCATCTTTATTTTAGGTTATACATGGTACCAAAACCTCTAGTTTATAAAAAATCCCATAGGAATATGCTCATGAATCATGCTATGACTGGGCCTTACCACTTTGTTAGGTACCCTAACTACCATAGTTGGTTTATCCTTGAGATGCATGCCACCCTTATTCAACTTTCTATATATCCTTCCCCTCACTTAGTAGAGCCCATATCAAATCCATTTCCACTCATAATATTACTAAGTCTATCCATACTTTTGATCATATCTCTCTTTCTTTTGATCCTAGTTCTATTCCTTCCCCATCACCACCTTCTCTTGGTGATGATTTGTTTCCTTTGCCTCAAATGGATCTATTTCCCATCAAATTGGATAATGATTCTTCTCTAGTTTCTTCCACTTCTAGTATGCCTCCTATGATTATGTTTTCCAAGACTACTCATAAGCATATATGTTGCTTCCATGAGATATATAATCACTATTCCACTCATTTTTGTAAGTTGTGATAATACATTGATACTTTTCGTCCTTCATCTCCATCCCCAAACAAAGTTATACCTCCCCTAAAGTTATTACCTTAATATATGCCTAAGTATGGTGAGGTTTATTATTTATGGCACCAATGTGACACCCATCACACCAATCATTTTCATATTCTTCAACAACACCTTAATGATCACCTTATAACTTTTACCAAACATTATACCATTCTTCCCAAAGTTTTGTATTAAAATAAGGCTCCTCCTTCTTCTCCCATAGTTCCACATTCCATGGTTCCATCACCTCCTATGGTTCTTTCATCACCTTCTATGTCTCCATCAGTGACTCCTTTACTTGTGAACCTTCCCTCACTTATGGATCCTTCTCCACTAGTGATTCCTACATCTCATATAGATCCCAATCCCATGTATTCTCCTAATTATCCCTTTCCTAATTTCCCTCTTTAGCATGATCCATCCAGCATTCCTACTTTTTCTATTAAGGAAACTAGAAGATAAGTATTTTCCTAGTTTTCATTGAAGATATATGAAACATTAGCAATAGTTCATATACATATTCATAGGGATCTATCCAATGTCTTGGATAATGTGTGTTAGAATATTTATCAGTACTTATGAATGAATTCGTGGCACTTTTACATTTACATTTGGATTTTACATGTGATCCAATTATATCTTTACCTATTTTTTATATCATTTGACACTATGTCAAATTCTTATTTATCTTACATGGTGATTTTACCTTTTATACTTATATTACTTAGATTATCATTTATATTTGTAATGATTGTCTTTCTTTATCATTTTTTTTCTTTCTTTCTTGATTTTTTTTAAAATTCCATTTATTTTCACTTCATGATTATTTACTTGCTTACTCCTATTTTTCATAGATAATTATCTTTGTGACTTGGTTATACCAACCTTGTTTCTTTTAGTCATTATTTATTATTACCATGTGATTAGTTAGCAAAAATTTCATTTCATTATATTCTCTTTTTATTGATCCACTTTGGATCTCATTTCTCCCTTTCTTTCTTTTTCACAAACTAAGCATATACACAGTTGAGACTTGAAATCACATGCTAGTTCATTGTTAATCCTAATTGTTATAGTTAATATTTATTTTTGGTCACTTGGATTCCTTTTTCCTTAGCCTAAAACTCATTCATGTGTATCACTACATCTCTCAAAATTGGTCATTCCAAATCTATCTAGAGGAGGAATCTTAAAAAAACATTAAAAACATTTAAAATCCAAATCATTTAAAAAAAGGAAATGATACAAAAGGTAAAAACATTCAAACTTATTAAAAGTCAAATCACACTAAAAGACATGATTCAAAGCACATCTCCTTATTCTAGTCAAAGTTCAAACCCTACAGTTGGCCTCACAATAGATCCAAGGTCTTTTGGGGTGTGGTAGGCTAGTAGATTAAAAGAGGAGAATAAAAAATCTTTTATAAATACCTACTTTCTCACACAATCACATAATATTTTTAGTAGATTGATGACTATAGAATGCATCTTAAATATTTGGGAACACATCATGGAAAGGTAAGTACATTTTAATTTTCTTTTACCAATATACCTTCATGAGTTGATCTTAGTAACACACTTATTTGCCTACAAATCTCTATGTTTTTAGACAATAATTTTCCTTTATACATTAATGGTCACTAGTCACTTAGTGTCTTCTAATGTCCTTAGTATGCCTGTTATATTCTAAGGTATTCTTATTAGACACCTAATTCATGATTTTTACATTCCCTATATCCCTCATATTTCCTCTTGATAAATATTGTTTTGTTCATTGATCACTCCCCTTGGGATTTCAATTGTGAGTTATTTTGTAAGACCATAGATAGGACCTAACATTCCTCAAAAGTTACAATCATATCACCTTATTATTACCCACATATTTTGTTTATCTAATTTTCCCATTTATTCCACCATAGTGGTGTTCCCTTTATGTAGTTTTAGTGTAAGAACATGGATAGGACCTAGCCCTCCTCACAAAATTTTCTAGTAAAATAAGTCACAATCAACATTACATGTGTTGAATACGAGATAATATTCAATTGATTATGAAGTTACGTGTCATTTACATGCTTCCCAACTTGATTTATTATGTTTTATGCTTACTTAATTTTCTTTCACTTTTGTCTTCTTATTTTATGATTGCATGTAAGAATCCAACAATTTCTTGAATTTTTCATACTTTGTAGATTGAATTAGTGTGATAAATTTAAGACCAAACTTTTGCCAATTTTTTTTTTATCTTATACTTCCTAACATGATTTAGTATGATTGATTGGATTAATTGATTTTTCAATACCATTTTACTCTTTAACATGCCTTCCATTTTATTACATTATTTTCATATTTCCGAACATAATTTAGTGTGATTTTACTTGTTTTAATTTGGTGCCAAATATTTCAATTGGTTTAAAAACAAATTTATTTTTATCATCATGTTTTACCATTACTTTGGTTCTTTATAATTAGTCATTTTTTTGTTATTACACATTTCCCAACTTGAAATAGTGTGAAGTACAATTTTTTATTTATTATATTTTACCAAGTATTTTTTTCCCATTTCTTTTTAACCATGCATGTGTCTTACATAATGCTAGAAAAGAAACCACAACTAATATATGTCCTATAATATATACAAAAAATAGCTAAATACATGTGCTAAAAATAAATATATCCAAAGCATCCATAAACAAAACCATAATGACAACATACACAACCAATACCCAATATTACAAAATGATGTGTGTGTGTGTGTGTGTGTGTGTGTGTGTGTGTGTGTGTGTGTGTGTGTGTGTGTGTGTGTGTGTGTGTGTGTGTGTGTGTGTGTGTGTGTGTGTGTGTGTTTCACTAAAATTGTGTCTATTTCAAGTCTAAAGAAAAATAGAGAAGAAGGATAGGGACAAGTGATTAGAATGAATCTAGATTGGTATGCACACCATATCTAGACATTATGAGCACTCATATTTAGCTAGGGAGGACTACCTATAAGTAAGAAAGCACTACCAAAAAAATATCTATTAGTAGATATATGAGTGGGCTGCCAAGCTATGTGCTTATTCCAGGAAGTGTCAAACTTCCTTAAAGATGATAGTATACTTTTGAGAAACAAAAGAGTAATAAATAATAAAGAGAGAGGAAAATAGAGAGTAAAATAGATATTATGTTACCATTATTCATAACCTGAGTGCAACAGAGAGTAACAAAGTGTAGGTGGTATATTTAGTTTGTATTTTAGAAGTTGTTTAGGTAGGTTTTAGAAATTTTATTGAAAATCCATAGTTATCGACATCAATTAGGTACCGAGGCCAGTGAGAAAGTGTGACCAATATCAGTTGGGTGACCAATGTCCATAGGGGCAGTAACTTCCTAAGAGCTTACAGAAGGCTTTTCTAGGTCTGGGAAATTGTTTTGGTCAGGTCTAGAAAGTTGGGGAGAGTTGTGATAGAGTATTATTTGGATGGATTTGGTAAGAGGCTTCATGTGTTGGAACAAGGGGAAATAATTTGGGAAGCTTTATAACTCATTCATGGGGGTTTGGTTAGGAATGTGTAAAACAATAAACATTAGATATAAATTGATTATAGAGTAACTACTTAAAGACTTACATAATAGGTGATGCACTTAGCTAAAGAGGTAATTGAATGATAAGTGCTAAATGGATGCTTCTTATAAGGCTTACCGAACCAATGCCTTGACTATAGAAAAAAAGTATGTGATTTTGGTTCTCAAGATCTTGGTCCCTAATCTAGATTGACCTTTGTAAGGTAATAGTAAGCAAAGATGTGGAAAGTTGGATGCCAAAAGATTGTATGTGAATAAAAATATTTTTTCTTGATTTTTTCTAACCTAAACATTAGTTTGGAGTTTAGCTTAAGTAACCAATGTCGATGATCCCACCATTGTCAGCCATGGGTTGACCAACATCTATGGCATGAGAATAGGTAAAAGGACTATTTTTAGCCTATTTTTTGCTCTTTCTCATGCCAAGTGTGGTATCTATTAGGAAATGGTAGAAATGGGAGGTTAAGAAGGACATAGTTATTTAAGAATTTATTTTTGGGATGAGAACAAGTGATGGGTAGTTAGGATAAGGGGACTGAGTCTTGAAGTGACTCAGAGGGTAAGAATTAGTCTTAGGATGAGGTGGTCAGGTAAGGTGCTATAAGTGGTTTATGATTAACTTAATGAAATATTTTAAATTAATTAAATGTGTTAGGGGTAAAAATATGGGTTAGGGAGGCTAATTATTATTATTGAAAAGGGGTTCGAGGGGGGGGGGGGGTTGACATAGGGAGTTACACATGTGTGTGACATAATTTTGGTGTCTACATTTACCCCTTTTTATCTTATAATTTAAACTGATAAGTTGTAAGACAAAAATAGGAGTTAAATGTTCTAAGTATTGGATGAGGTATCCCCCCTCAAAATAGGAATTGATGGAGGAGAAATTAAAATTAGATACCAGTTTGATAAGAAGTGAATTGGGTGAGTAGAGGAGAATGTGGTATTATTGCTTACATGTATACTACTATGAGCTATAGTCAACAAAATCAAGAACATGTAAGGTGGAGGATGGCTCAGATAGAAATAACCAAATCATAGCTTATAAGTGATAGTTGATAAGTCCAAATAATCAAAGTTATAACTCTAATGGTCCATGTGTGCTAGGTGTCTGAGGTAGAAAGTGCCCTTGGGAAATATAAAAGGTTGTAAGTGATAGGATGAGCTTGTTTACAATCCAAAACACCTAATATACATGTGTGTGTACAATAGTCATATATGGTGGGATAACATAAGGAGTCAAGAGAATAAATTCAAGGTTGGTGTAAAAGGGTCAATGATTGAGGAGATATTCATGATATCTAATTAAAGTCATCATGGGTGGAGATTTAAGTGATCTCAAAGGGTGGTTGTCATGGTTTGGGAGATATATGTGATCTCCAAGTTAGTTTCCATATTCAGAGAGATATACATAAGCTCCAAGTTGTCATAGACTAGGGGTAGAGTCTAAAGGATTGTGGTCATTGGTGGAAACTCTAATGTAAGGGTGTCAATGTTGGTTATGTCACCAATGTCAATAGGAAATATTATTGACATTGATGTCTTAGGTTAAAGATGTTGATGGGTGACCAAACCTGACAAAAAGGAGTTTGGCAACCCACCAGAACTCATTTACAACATTTGATTGGAGAGAAAAAGAGCTCTGAGTATTGGCAAGATGGTAGAATTAGGAGGGGACCTAATTGGAGGCATGCCACCATAAGTACCAACTATTCTAGTTTAGAGGAGATAGATAGATGAGGTAATATCTCCTTCTATTTGATTTTGAATTTAAGTTTGTTAGTTTTCTATTTTAGGCTAATTTTGAAGTTAGGGGGAAAGAATGCTATTAAAGGGGTAATAAATGAGGTGAGGGTAGGCTTAGATGAAGTTAGGAGGGGTTTTGGGGTAGTTTTTAAGTTAAAATTTAAAGTTGGGAGATAGATCATTTGGCCCTAAGGCTAAAATAGTCACTGACATTGGTGGGGTCCATCGACATCAATCAACATGGTGTCAATGTTGGTAGGGGTCAACTAACATCGATTAATACAAAGTACTAATGTTGGCATACAAAATTGACATCGATTACTTTGAAGAACCCAAAATAGGATAAAAGGTCAATTTTGGATCCTTAATTGAAGTATTCAATGAACTTAATGGCTAAGATAGCCTCAGAAGACCTCGTTTTGACTGAGTGCTACCTACATGTCATGGTTGAGGGCCTCAAACCAATGTAGTTCTCCTAATGCATAGGGAAAAAAATCTAAGGTATGGTTAAAAGTGTGTTAGGGGAGATGGTTAATAGAGGATAAGTTTAAATAGGTTAGGGGACTTAAGGATTAAAAGATAGGTCATAGGGTAGAAGGTTAGGGATATAAGCCGTGAGGCCTAGAGTTGTGATAGGTAGTTGGGCGTAGGGTGGAGAGAGATATAGTGAAGCCTAGGGTGGATATGGGAGAGTAGGCTAGATATTTAGGTGGATATATGGTTGAGATAACCTCTGAAGACCCTATGTCAATTGAGTGCTACCTATATAGCCTAGTTGAGGGTTGTAGACCAATGTAATTCTTCTAATGTGTAGGGAAAAGAATCTATGGTATAGTTAAAAGTGTGTTAGGGGAAATGGTTAAGAAAGGATAGGTTAAAATAGGTTAAGGGACCTAAAACTTAAAATATAGGTCATAGGGTTAAATTTTAGGGATATAAGCCATGAGGCCTAGAGTTTTGATAGGTAGTTGGGCCTAAGGTAGAGAGAGAGGTAGTGAAGCCTAGAGTGGAGATATAAAATCAGGATAGATAGTTAAGTGGGTATATGGCTGAGCTAACCTCAGAAGGCCCCATGTCAAATGAGTGATACCTAAATAGCCCAATTGAGGGCCTTAGAACAATGTATTTCTCCTAGAGAGAAGGGAAAAAGGTAGTGGTAGGTTATATTAGAAAGTATGTGACTTGAAGTGTGTGTGTATGGATGCAGGCTAGGCAAGGGTTGATTTTACGAGATTACCTACCTATGTTGCTGACATGGATGAGGAGGGATATCACCCTAGATGAGTGGGAGAACATGGTAGTCATATGTTAATGGGGATTACAATGATATTTTAGAATTACATGGGATGTGATTTTGATGATAGTGTTGATCGAGAGGTGGGATGACACCACTAACACCTTTTATTTGTCAATTGGAGAGTTGACAGTGACCCAAGAGGATGTGCACAATATTTTATGATTTACACTCTAGGGTTAGGATATATTCTCATTTTTAAGAAAGGAACATGATATTCACATGGTGACATTATTTGGAGAGCATGTTAGCAAGGTGATCTATCACTCAATGAGCTTTGCCTATGAGCCATTGTACATTACTAATGAGGACCATCATCAGTTGAGCATCTTGATGATGATAGGGATTATAGTGTATTCACTACCATATATAGATGGTGGGATATTTCTTATTGAATTTATAGGTATTTTGGAATAGATGGTTGAGTAGTGGACCATATTTTCATGGAGACCAACTTTTTTGGCATAATTATATAGAGAATTATAGGGGTTGAGACTGCAATGATGATATAGTTTATGTGTTGAGAATTTAATCCATTATTGGGCATATGATAATATCATGGTGACATGACCATTAGAGTTACCTACCATGATTGTATCTATTTTTAGGGTTGGTTTCAGATGGTGGAGAGATTGTATGACCCAAACTTGAGTAGATAACATAGTATGAGATATTGATCATTATAGGTGCATGATAGAGGGATTGATCCTTGTAGATATTATGTGGATACCTTACTTGACATACCCTACATTAAAAGTATATTTAGAGAAAATTGTTGGATTATAGAGCACATTATGGGTCAGAGGGAGATGAGCTAGTGATCTAAAGATGATTCTCATGGAATAGATCAAGAGATAGTTTATCTTGCTACAAGATGTACCTCCTACCTTCCCTTGATATAAGAGGAATGATATAAAAGTACCCCTAACCTTACCCTAGGAGATAGATGGGCCAAATTTTGAGGAGCTGCTAGCAGGGTTAGGTGTAGTAGATCCTATATGCACAATGGTGTATCTTGCATAGTGTATATGTTTGAATCTTATGGTTTACATTAGGAGGCCACCACTAGATTTATTGGGAGTGATGAGAGAGAGAAGTAGCTATGCAAGCTTAGGATGTAGTGATATAGGCACAAGATATAGTAGTACAAGCCTGAGATGTGATAGTGTAAGCTCAAGATAAAGCTTAGGCACATGTATTAATCTTATAAGGATAAGTGGTGACATTGTAGGGCTAGGTCAAGGAATTATAGGGATAGTTCAAGGTATTAAAGGGTTAGGTTACTACTTTGATATCAAAGAGGGATAATTTGAGAGTAGCAAATCATGATACTCCTCTTCTACCACAAGGACTAGTATAGGTTGGGCCTTCAGTAGGCGAGATAAGACCATCATAGACTATATCTCTAGTGAGTTATAACACTACCCTTGAAGAGATTACTTATTATGAGAGGGCCATCAAGGATTTACCATAGATTTATAGGTATTTTGAGTTTAGAGAGAAAGAGATATTAGAGATTAGGTTTCTAGATCACATAGACATAAGAAGGTGGAGAGTGGTGATGACATTGATTCTTCATGACCACATGTATAACCTCAAGGACTCTGAGTGCTAGATTTTGTTATTGTTACATATGTTGTATGCACACTAGCCCACAAGTTAAAGATGAGAGATGTATATTTTAAGGGAAAGATGATATTGTTATGATCTACTGATGTACATTCATGTTGAGTGTATATATATATGAGATGTGTTATTGTGATTTTGAGATGTATTTATTTTGATAGTGATGATGATGGTTATTTAATGTTATTGTAATATTATGTTAATATTGAACATGTTAGTTGAGTTAGACTAGCATTTCCCATATGTGTGATGGTATATGCATAGTTGATTTGTTAGCTTCATCTTATCATTTTTTCATATTTTTGATGGTGTATGATTAAAATGGATAAGTTGTTTATGTTATTGTTTGTATGAAGTTTTCATCTCAATAGAGAGATAGACATGTGATTTGGATGGGAAATAAAGAGGAAAAATATGTGTGTACTGGCAAAGACCATAATCATAACATAAATAGGCTCAGGAATATGAGCCTCTTTCATGCTTTGCATCATTTAACCATTTTGTTTGTTAGAGAAGCATCATGTTCACCTTGTGTTAAGTGAGTTCAAATTACCTTGAAAGATTATGAGGGGAAAAGGGTAAAATGAGTGAAAATGTGTGGGTAGCATAACCTTTGAAGCGGGGATGATATGACCCTATTTTGAGTGACTTGAGAGCTACTATAGGCAAGTCCATGACATTAAGATTTTTCTTTTTGGTGTGTAAGCTGATCAATACAGGAAGCCTACAATGGGATTTTGTTTCTATTGAGGTCATATGAAATTGATCAATACAAGAAGCTTTTTGTTTTATATTTATCTTTGATAACAAAGCTTGGCCTAGCCATCCTTAAAGGGAGTGGTCTAAGAATTTGTTTTAGAGTTTAAATAACTCTCCTTCAAGGGAGAAATCTATTGATAGTATCAAAGAGAAGTTAAGTATTTATCCTACAAGGGAGTAGTCTACATTGAGAATCATGCCCTGAGAGATTATAACTTGTGTACACATCCCTTTTTTTTACTTTTACTTTTACTTTTAGTCATGGATAAGACTATAGAGGCTTAGGAGTTTTCCACTTTAATGGAAAAAACATAGCACTTCATAAGTTAACTAAGTGTGTAGGATTAAGAGTTAAGAGGAAGGGAGATGAATGTAATAGGGGTGCTCAAGGGACAAGATCAAATTAAACATAAGGTGAAGCGTTACTTGGTTAACAAAATAATGGTCGTAGGTGTAAGGCATTTAAAATCTTGGGTTCTATGTTTCCTTTGAAAAGCAATAAGAAATAAGTTATTGATCCATACTTATGAGTTATGATGTAGGGTTCAAGCCAATTAGGAGAAAAATTACCCCATTTGCTTTTATTCATGTTCATCACATGTTAATTTTATTTTAAGATGATAACTCCAATATTGAAATCTTACTCTTTGAGGTTTTTGTTGTAAGCACATTTGATATACTCTCAATAGATTTGGAGGTGGTTGAGGGCTATGAGATAGGGCTTATCAAGCAACTTGAGTTGATCCAAACATTCTTGGTGAAAGGCATCATTAGTATGTCTTTTAGAAAAATGTGAAGAGAAGAAATGTAAACCTCAAGAGGAAAAACAACCTCCATCTTATACACCAAGGAAAAAGGCGTAGCACCCATAGGGGTTAGAATGCTAGTGCAGTAAGCCCATAAAGTAAAGGGAATGTGTCTGTGCCAATCCTTGCCCATATCATTGACTACCTTCATGAGAATTTTGGTCAATGTTTATTGGAATCTTATTCCTGTCTATTTGCTTGTGGATAGTATAGTGATGATAAGCTTAATTTGATTCCAAATGTATCACAAAGACTTTAGATAGTCTTATTTTTTAAAATTTGACATTATCTATTATAATTTTATGTGGGACACCAAAAAATAGATGATGTGATGGTTGATAAAGTCAAAAAAAAATTCAACCTTAGTGGAGATGAGAGGAATGGCCTCGACCCACATGGTGAAGCATTTAGTGCGAGTAATGATAGAATGGTGATTGAGGGATGAATGAGGGTTAATATCATTGATTAAATCCAAGCCCCATTGGGAGAAGGGAAAGAAGTCTTTGGTGACTTATAATGCATGACTTAGAATGTGAAGGAGGTTAGTGTGTTGTTGACATTAGATGTAACATCAAACTTAATCACCATAGTCTTAATGGAGTGTTGGACAATAATAGCTAACTCGAAGGATACATTTGGCAAATACATGACCATTGAAATGTCCACCATAAATCTCATTATGGACTTCCTTAATAGTGAAGGGACTCTTAGTACTAGTGAGGCATCTAAGGAGGAGACCATCAAAACCTTGCTTGTAGAGAAGTCCCCCTAGCATAGTGTAATGAGTGGCACCTTTTATAAAGGCACATATCCAATTATGGGAAAGATTAGAAGGGGTAAAAAAAGAGGAAAGATAATCCATGAGTTGATTATACCATAAGTTGTGTGGGTTGTATGTTACATTTTTGATAAAAATATGTTAGTTGATACATAGGAGGGTAATGCTAAGCAATGTACGGTGATAGATTTTTGAGGAAGAGGGTGAAGAGGGTATGTGTGAATTAAGTGAAGCCATTGTGTCAGCAAACATATTTATAGATCAAGGAATAGTTTATAAGAGATATGATTCAAATAATCCCAATAATGTATCTACACAATATTTATACCACTACAAAATTTAATTTTTTCATAGGTAAGAACCATTACCCTAATCAACCACTAGTTGATAATCACCAAAAATTGTTATTGATTTGATACCCAAGAAGATATCCATTTGAAGCCCTATGATCAAAGCCTCATATTCAACCATATTGTTATTAAATTCAAAATCTAGTTTAAATGACAATGGCATAGGCTTACCATCTAGAGGAATAAGAATGACCCCTATAGCCCTACCATATTAACATTTAGACCCATCAAATAACATCATCATTTGATAGGAAATGTCATTGATAGATATCATTATTATTTCTCTATATTTTTCACTAACTGATTTAAGGAAGAAACTGAAGTTAAAAGGTTGAGGGTTTGACGTTACAGGATTTAGTGCGCATCGTATCCAAGATTTATGGGAGCTCCTCTTTGGCTGTGGAGGAAGCACCTGCAATAAGAAAGAAACTCAAATAAAGAAAATGTTAGAGGAGGATATGGTGGATTGACAAGCTATGCACTCAGTCTCAAAAGCATAAAGCTCCCTAAGGGATGACAGTCCACTGTTTAAGGAAAAGAGTTTTGTATAAAAAGAAATGATAAAAGACTTACACAAATGGAAAGGTAGAATGTTCTGTACCTATTCCCTGCAATCAATGAGTCATAGAATGTTACAGAAAGTTATCTAAAGGTTTTGTCTAGTCTATGGGTTGTTTGGATAAGTTTTTTGGTTTGCACAGTCACCGACATCGGTTATTATGCCGAGGTCGGTCTGGAATTCTACCTACGTCGAAAGGGGTAGTGGGCTTTGGATGGGTTTCAAGGTATTTTTGTGATGGATAGAAGAGTTTTTAGGAATTCATAGGTTGGTTCAGGGTTTTGAGAAAGTGAATAAAGTCTAAGGAAGGGTAAAGGTAGAGGATAGGTGTGAAAGGAGGGTAAGAATAAAGGGAAGGCCTTTTAACCCCTCCACGGAAGAAATCGAGCTTCTCAATAGTATTTATAAATATTAAATAGAAACTAATTAACAATGCATTCTAAAATACTAAAATGAGAATCAAAATACTTATCTCTATTAGAGGAGGAACCAGATTCTCATTGTGGCTAATGTTGAGGTCCTCATATAATGTTTCAATCTAGTGTTTAGAATGACTTGTGCAGAGCTTCGATAGCCAAGAGGATGATAGTTGAGTTCTGATGCTTTTGGTCTCAGAGTGTGCATGTTAATCTACAAGGAGGGGGGTAGCTCAATGTTAGATCTTGGTTTATGTAACCGACATCGGTGAAAACATTGGCATCGGTTGAGGGTTGACCGGCGTCAGTGGAGAAAGAATAGGTAAAAGGGTTATTTTTAGCCCTTTGCCTATTTCTCCACCTGCCAAGTGCCTTTTCCATTGGAGAATAGTCAAAAAATAGGTTTATGAGGCACGGGAGTTGGTTAGGGAGTTAGGATGGAGTGAGAATAGGTCTTAGGTAGTTAGGATTTGGAGGACCTAGTCTCAGGGTGAATGATAGGGTAAGAAACAGTCTTAGGGTGAGGTGTTTAGGTGAGGTGTCTAGGTGAGGTGTCCAAGGTGAAAGGGGTTCAAGTGTGGGGTAGGAGTGTTAACATTTAGAAAGGGACCAAGGGGGGGTTGAAATGATATTGGTGTCTATATTTTCCCCTTTTTGTCTTTTGGTTTGTTCTAATGAACTGCAAGACAAAAATAGGTGTAGGTTGCCCCAGGTATGGGATGAGGTATTCCCCCTCAAATTGGTAATCAAGAGAAGGTAACCCAAAATTAGGTCCTGATTTGATAGGCAGTGGATGGGTAAGGTGAGGTTAGAGTGTGAATGTTGTAATAGTTGAGATTGCATGTATACCACTTCACTTGATAGGCAGGTCAAATTGTCATAGGCAAGGTCGAGAAGCACTAAAATCAAAGTAACCAGTCCCCAACTTAACAGTGGTAGCTAATTGGGTCAAATGATCAAAGATATAGCTCCAATGGTCGAGGAGTACTAAAATTGAAGTAACTGGTCCCCAACTTATTAGTGGTAGCTGATTGGGTTAAATGATCAAAATTGTAGCTCCAATGGTCGTCGTGTTCCAAGTATCCAGGTTAGGAAATGCTCTTGGAAAACATGAAAATGTCACAAATATTAGGGATCAACTTGGGCACGATCTGACAATAGGTGTGAGGGGTGCGTATAATTTTACTAACTATTTATGAGGCAGCATATGCAATCAAAACAACTAAGGCAAAGTTTTCTCGAAAGTGGTCATGGTCTAAGGAGATAGTCTCGATCTCCAAGGTCATTGGTCAAGTCATGCTGAGATATAAGGATCTCAAGTGTTGTTTGTTGTGGTTAAGGAGATGTATATGATCTCCAATATGCCCTATGAGAAGTCTAAAGTGACTTCTATAATGACAAAGCTAGTTTTTTGGTCATGATTTTAGGTTGGTTTAGATAGTTGGTCCATTAGGTAGATGAACGGGTGAATGGCCGAGCTAACCTCAGAAGACCCCATGTCAACTGAGTGCTACCTACATAGCCCTTGTTTTAAGGGACTTAGGCCAATGTAGTTCTCCCAAAAAGTGAAGAAGAGTCAAAGAGGTTGATAGTTGGTTTGGTCATGTTAATGTTTTTAGCATTTCCCATATGTTTAATGGTACATGCTTGAAATGATGAGTGTATGATGATGTTATAGCCTTTTCCATATTGTGTGATGGTGTATTCTATAAAATAGGTTATGTAGTTTTTCATCCTTAGCAATTTTCCATATTGGTGATGGTGTATGCTAAAAATGAAATGAGTTTATTTATGCTTTAGCAGGTTTCCATATTAGTGATGGTATATGCTTAACATAAATTGTGTTTGGTTGATAGTTTTCATGTGTACTGTTATCCATAGAAACTAATGTGAATGGGATATGATAATTTATATATCACAAATTGGTATTTGTATTAAATAAATCATGATGTTATGTTAGTGGTTTAGAAAATGTTTTGGTTGTCATATTATTGGTATGTGATGAAGGTGTGTAAGAAGTGAAAGGCGCATTGCTCTTTCATTGACAAGGACCATAATGATAACATAGATAAGGTTTTTGGAAGCAAAAGCCCCGTTCATGCATTACATCATTGACCATTGGTTTTTGTTAGATAAGTATTCTAATCACTTGACATTAAGTGAGCTCAAAATCCCTTGGGTATTGTGGGGTAATAGGTTTGATTATGTGATATGTGAGGATAGCGTAACCCTTTTTAGCAGGGATAACTTTGCCCCTTTTATAGGTGACCCTAAGAACGACTATAGGCAAGTCTATTACTTAATAGTTTGTCAGTCATTTTTTTGGTAGACTGATCAATGTGGGAAGTCTACTTGGGGATGTTGTTTTGTTTTGTGTCATCATGTGAAGCTGATCAATGTGGGAAGCTTCTGAGAGGGTGTTATTTTTGTAGCAAAGTTTGGGCATAGCCATCCTTCGAGGGAGTGGTCTATATTTTGCTTTGTATGTTTTGATTTCTTTGAATGGTTGTCCTTCAAGGGAACAATCTACATTTATAGTTTATGACCTTTTAATATTTTGTTAGGCATCCCAGTTTTATGTTTTTTTATTGACTAAATTTTTAGTCATGGACTAGACTATAGAAGTTTAGGGGTTTCCTTTTTTACTAGGACAAAGCATCAATGCTTTAAAAAGGGTTAACTAATGTTTGTAAGGAAAAAGGGTTGAAAGGAATAGGAATTAGGATGATGGGGGTTGCTCAAGGGATGAGCTCAAGTTAAACATCAAGTGAATGATTACTTGGTTAACAATAAAATGGTCATGGATGCAAGGCATTAAGGGGCTCAGGTTCTAGCTGGCCTTCGAGAGAAGACAGATGATAAGTGCCTGATCTATACTTCTGTGTTATTATATAAGGTCCAAGCTAATTAGGAGAAAACTTGCCCCATTTTCTTCTTTCCATATTGGTCATATGTTGGTTTTCCTTAAGGATGAGATCTCTAATTTTGAAATCTCGCTCTTTCATATTTTTGTTGTAGGCATGCTTGATGCGATGTTGGATGTGAAGTAGGTTAGCATGTTGTTGTCATTTGATACAACACCGAACATAGTCACTACAGTCTTGGATAAGAGTGGGCCAATAATAGCCCAGGCAGAGGATGCACTTTGCAACTGAGTTACCATTGAAATGTCCCCCACAAATCCCATCATGGACTTGTTTGATAGCATGAGATGTCTCAATGGAAATTAGGCATTAGAGAAGGAGGTTGTTTAAGCCTCGTTTGTAGAGAAGACCCCCTAGCATGGTGTATCAAGTAGTACTCTTGATAAAATCCCATTGTCTATTGCTAGAGAGGTTAAGAGGAATGATAGAATAAATCAAGTAGTCAACAAGTTATTTATACCAAACATCATGTGGACTAGAGAGGTTAGGAGGAATTACCCCCGAAGACGTTGGTTGAGATATGCCCAAGATAGAAATATTGGGTTTTGGTGGTGGAGAGGGCTTGGAAAATAGATATGTCTAAGGGGTAGAGACTTGCTCTTTTCCTTTATCCTTTAGGGTTTGGGACCTGGTGGCCACATTAATAGTATTTATTTTGAATAAAGGGGGAGAAGGTGGTAGAGGGACCATAATCTCGTGTTGGGATCCTGACTCAAGTGAGGAGGTTTGGGAGGCATGGGATGGTGTCGGTAGTTTGTCAAAAGAATGGTCAAGAAAATCCTCAACAAGAAGGGTGTCTTTTTCTAGGTGTTGGTGAATGACAACCTTAAGGGCACAACAACGGTCAGTATCATGCCTAAGTGTGTGATGATACCAGTAGATATGAGTGTTGTCAAACCAATATGGTTTTGATCTGAGAGGTAAGTATGGCTTAATGGGTGGGAGAACGATGCTAGAAGACTACAAAAACTGGCATAATAGTGAAGCATAAGAACCCACTAATGGGTCTGTGCTTGTTGTTGCAGTAGGGGTTGACAACTTCTATTTAGGAGTTGTAGGGGGAGCTTTTTGCACCACCTTTTTGGTTAGTGGTGTGGCCACACGTGTAGATGGAACTATCATGGTGAGAGGTGTCAAATTTTTTAGAAGAATTATGTTTTTGATGGGTAGAGGGAGTAATGGAGGTAGTTTGTTTTTGTGAGGTGTTGGAATAGGTAGCAATCTTGTTAAAGTGGAAGGATGTGGACCCAAGATAGAGGGCAATGGTGAAGGTGGGGGAGGAGTAAACTGACATGGTTTAGTAACCTTCTTTAGTATGGTGTGAGGACCACTACTGTGTGGGGTGAGGTTCAAATCTACCTTCAATTGTGGGTGTGTGAGGTTTGATATAGGACAAACACTGAGAGATCTAATTTGTTTCAACATGGTGGATGCCTGTGAGGGTTTGGGTTCAGACGTGGAAGGCTAAGCTTCTGATAATTTAGAAGTGGAAGCCTAAATTTTGTCAAAGACTTTGGGGTAATTTATCGTAGAAAGGTTGGCAGTATAAGATGAAGTGGGATGTGTAAGATAAGGAGCCTTAAGTCACTCCCATAGTGCCTCATGTTTTAGGTTCCTAGAATGAAGAAATCCTAAGTTTTATGCCAATCAAAAGAAGGGTTTAGATGACATCATGCGAGGTCATACGATCAGTATTTTGGGGGATTTGGATGGTTGTGAGAGCAAAAACATGTTGGATGCAGCAATCTCAGGCCAAAGGTGTGAGAGAACCATCATTGGATCTTTCTCGGCCAAAATGGGTGAGGTAGTGAGTTCTTCTCTCAGTGGAGAAGGGATTGGAGAATTTGGCTCTTCAAGTGGATAGAGCGCAAGAATGGTCATGCCTTCCACATGTGGTTTAGGAGTGTGGAAGGTATGATCCTCCATTGGTAATAAGAAGGATGAGGGTAGGGCCACCAACATTGGTATCACCAAATCATCCTCTAATATGGGAGAGGTCAAAGTAGACTCTTCTACGTGTGAAAGCGGGGTGGATGGAGGACTATCCTCCATTGGTGGAGGATAAATAAGAGAGGAAGGCTCCTCTAAAGGGTGAAGTAGAGGGATTATGGCCCCTTTTACATGAGGGTGTGGGGTATGAATGGTAACTTCTTCCAATGGTAGAAGAAGAGGGAAGGTGTGGGCAAGAGGAACAGGTAAAACATGATCCTCACAAGGTAGAAGAATGGGTAGAGGAGGTGTTTGATGTCATGGGGGTGATACAGGTGAAATAGGTTCATCCACGTGAGGAAGAGGGTGAGGCAAAGGGAGCTCTTCATGGCATGGGGGTGGTATGGGAAAAATAGGCTCTTCTACCTATGGTGGAGAAATGGGTTGACCAACCTCTTTAGATTGTGGAATAGGTTGGTTAGGAATGAAAGGAAAGACTGTGTTGACTGTGCATATGTTGCATTCTTGAGAGTCATCAACCATGGTCTAAACATTGTTCTGACTTGTGGGATGGTTAGGAAATGGTTGCCTAAAGACATCTATGTTTTGGTTGGCCAACGCATTAGGGTTATCCAAAAGAAGGTCCCCTTTGTTTAACATGTCTTGAACAATGTTTTTGAGGGTTTTGCAATTATTTGTGTCATGACCCTTGACACGATGATAGTTACAAAAGTCATTTTCCCTATACCATGTAGGAATGGCTTGTGAGGGGTCAAATTGGACTAGTCAATTTTGAGGGAGATTGAGGACTCCCTGCTTCACTAATTTATCCAATACAGAAGCATATGATTCTCCTATTGGAGTGTATCGTCGCCATTCATAGCGTTGTTGGAATTGTCTAGTGATGCTTTGTGAAGTGGAAGGTTCAAATTGGTTGGTTGTGGTAGAATATGGTGACCTAAGGACCACAGTGTTCACCGATCCTTTGGACTTGGAGTGGGAAGAAGAAGGTTTGGAAGAAGGGTCATTGGCTTTTGCATTGGTATTTTTGCTACGCAATTTGACCCTATCTTCTTCGATTGCACAGAGTTCAAACTTTCAGGCCATAGTGAAAGCTTCATCGAATGTGCAAAAAGTTTGAACCCATAGAGTGGACAAGATGTGCTTGGCACATGCTCTTGAAAAGAGCTCAATGAGCTTAGGTTGAGGTAGTGAGAAGGAGAGTTGGTTGATCAAACCTCTCCAATAGGTGACAAAGTCAGCTATTGACTCATCCTCAAATTGTCTAATGGAATAAAAGTCTGTGATGGAGACCTTCTTGGTAGTATTGATTGAGAAATGATCAAGGAATAGCTGAGTGAGTTAAGTGAAGGTGAAGAGAGAATGACTGGTAATGGAGCTATACCAGTCAAGGGTGATGCCAGAAAGTGACATAGGGAATGTGTGAAGTAATAATGCATCATCATGTGATATGAGGTAGCGGCATGTCTAAACGCTCACAAATGTTGTTGTGGGTCCTCTTTACTCTAAAAGTGAGTAAATTTTGGGAGTTCCCACTGGCTAGGGTATGGTTGAATAGGAACTGAAGGGTGGATAGGTTTGTTGCAGATTTGTTCATATGAAAGAAAACTCCTCAAACTTGAAATAGATGTCCCAAGGTTGGACATCTTATCCATCAGCATCTTAATTAGATCGATAGATTGATTGGCATGATGGGCACCCCCTAAGTTATAGGATACTTAGAAGGCATTGGGAGGGGCATATGACATACTTGGTTGCATTTGTGTAGATGCAACATATTGATAGTTCATCATAGGGGCCAATGTTGAGGCCAGGGGGGCTTGTGTCGTGAATTTGGAGGGCACAACTTGACTAGATGCTACCAAGGGTGGTTGAATGGTGGCGACCCTAGTTAAAGGATAAGTGGTCACTCTCATGTTTATAGGTGTAAGAGTGGATGGGATAGAGACAATCAAGTTTTGGAAAGGTGTCGAACTTGGTTGAATTGTTTATATTTGAGGGGCTACAAAAACCCTAATGGAGGTAGGACAAGAAAGGATAAAAAGGGAGGCCAAATCTTGGACATTGGCAATGGTTGAGTTACTGGTCGAGGCAATGGCTTGAGTGACCATAGGTTGGGTAGTGGATGCTATTGATATCATTATTGCTTCAATGAATAAAGTTGGCATTGGTTACCCAAAGGATCTCGCATTTGGCTTCTAGCGAGATAATGTTGGAGAGACTTGACATTGTGGTCAAGGAATCTCTCAAATTCTTGATCTCCTTCGGGAACAATAGGAGGTTGATCAGGGGTAGGTTGGATAGGAGTATGCTCGGTGCCTGAAGTATACTCCATTAGATGTCTTGGAATGAAGGGCGAAGGTGGGAGTGGCTATTGACTTACATGGTCAACTAGAGATTGGCTTGAATGTGTGTCAGAACCATCCAAGGCAAAAGGGATTTAGGTTTTAAAAACTATGTGTTTTAGTTTCAAGAAACTAGAATTTGTGTTAGACAACAAGAAATTCAATTTTTAATCTTGTTGTTTGAAATTATTTATTTATTGATAGTGATTGATGTCAGTTGTTTAACCGATAATGGTTATAAAATGTTGCTGACATTAGTCACATAACCGATGTCAGTGAATATCTGGTTGCCGACGTCGATGGAGAAATGATGTTTAGTTGCTGACATCGATGGAGAAACTAATGTCAATTTTTATGTAATTCTAGAAACACAGAAAATTGACAGTTTTTAGGAGAAGAAGATATTCTGAGTTGTTTTTGGACTTCAGAATGATGTGACCTTACTAGCTCAAACAATTAAATAAAATAAAAGAATAGATGATTAGGCAAGCAACCTCTAAAATGTTAGATTCCTAGGAATAAATTTTAGAGTTGTGGTGGCTTATGCCTTAAGAGAATGTGTTGGGAATTAGGCTTGTAGAATAGGTCCTAGAGAGGAAGTCTATGGCTGGTTTCAGGTTGTGTTTTGGTGCTCAAAAATATATGTGTTAGGTTTAGTACGTGGCCTAGTGCTAGGGCTTGCTCCCTTCACTTCACGAACCCAGAGTCAAGCTAGGCCACTTAGCCAAAATATACCTTGCCTATAGTTTATACTCTGCCAGAGAATAGAGTGGGTCCTCCTCTTGGTAGTGAAATCTAAGTAGGATCACCGGGTGGGGTAAGGTATCTACTAGGTGATGAAATCCTAGATGGACCTTATCTCAGGTAAGTTTATGTATTTGATTTGAAGTGATTGTGGTTTGGTTGTGTAACATTTGTGCACTATGATTCATTCATAATGCTTTAATTACTAAGTGGGCTAAGTATGCAACCAAGCAAGAATGAAATGTAGTAGTTTTTAACCCAAATCGAAATATGTTATTCAAATGCAAACAATTGGAGAAGAGGTAAAGAGTATGAGTTTTTCACTACTCTATGATGCATGTGAGAAGTAACAAAAAGAAAAAGAGATGTTCTATTTAACTTCTGCTAATGATTTCTTTTTGAAACAAAAAGATAGAAGAGGGGATGCAAGAAGAGAATATTTTTCTAATGCATCTATATGAAAGTTTGATTTTTTAGAAGAAGAAGAATGAACCCAAGGAAAACTCTAAGGGTCCCACCGAGCGTGCCAGAATGTTTCTCTATATTTTTCGCTAATTGCATTCAAAGAAGGAAGAAACTAAAGGTTAAGAGTTGTGGGTGTGATGTTACCCAGATTTAGTGCGCACCATATCCAAGCTTTGTGGGAGCTCCTCTTTGGCTGTGGAGGAAACACCTGCAATAAGAAAGATACTTAAATAAGAAAATGTTAGAAGAGGATATGGTGGACTGCCAAGCTATGCGCTCAATCCTAAAAGCATAAAGCTCCCTAATGGATGACAATCCACTATTTAAAGAAAAGAGTGTTGTATAAAAAGAAATGATAAAAAGACTAAAGAAATGGAAAGGTAAAATGTGTGTACCTATTCCCTAATTGTAGTCTGTGTGTCTCTGAATGTTGCAAAAAGTTGGGTGAAGGTTTTGTTTGGTCTATGGGCTGTTTGGATAGGTTTTTGGTTTGTTGGTCAAGAATACAGTCACCATCATTGGTTTATCTGCTGAGGTCATTTTGGAATGCTGCCAACGTCGGTCTGGTTGCCAATGTCAATAGGGGCAGTGGGCTTTAGATGGATTTTAAGGTATTTTTGTGATGGATAGAAGAGTTTTTATTAATTCAGAGGTTTGTGCAAGATTGTGAGAAAGTGAATAAGGTGTGAGGAAGGGTAAAGATATAGGATAGGTGTGAAAAGATGGTGAGAATAAAAGGAAGGCCTTTCAGCCCCTCCATAGAAGAAATTAGGTCTCTTGACAGTATTTAGAAATCTCAAATAAAAACTAATTAATGATGTATTCTAAGATACTAAATTGATAACTAGAACACTTAGCTCTGTTAGGTGAAGAACCAGAGGTGTCAGAATGCTTATTCTCATTGTGGCTGATGTTGAGGTCCTCGTACAATGTTTCAGTCTAGTCTCTGGAATGACTTATGCAAAGCTTTGGTAGCCAAGAGAATGATAGTCAAATTTTGGTGCGTGAGGTCTTAGAGTTTGTGCATCAATATGTGAATAGGTGGGGGGCAGCTCAATGTTTAGAGCTTGGCTTATGTAACTGACGTCAGTGATCCTGCCAGTGTCGGTCACGGGTTGAATGATGCCAGTTTAGGGTTGATCGATGTCAGTGGAGAGAATAGGTAAAAGGGCTATTTTTGGCCCTTTGCCCATTTCTCCACCCACAAAGTGCTTTTTCTATTGGAGAATGGTCAAAACCATGGCTTATGAGGCATGGAAGTTAGTTAAGGAGTTAAGAGGGGGTGAGAATAGGTCATGGGTAGTTAGGATTTGGAGAACCTAGTCTTAGGCTGACTCATAGGCTAAGAAATGGTTTAAGGGTGAGGTGTCCAAGGTGAGGTGTCTACGGTGAGGTAATTAATTTAAAATATGTAGTTTTTAAATTAATAAGGTGTGCAAGTGTGGGTTAGGCATGTTAACATTTAGAAGGGGACCAAGGGGGGTTGACACGATATTGGTGTCTACATTTGCCCCTTTTTGTCTTATGGTTTATCCTGACGAATTACAAGACAAAAATAGATGTAGGTTGCCCTAGGTATGGTATGAGGTATTCCCCTTCAAAGTGGAAATCATGAGAAGGTAAGTTGAAATGGAGTGCCGATTTGATAGGCAGTGGATGGGTAGGATGAGGTTAGAGTGTGAACGTTGTAATAGTTGAGATTGTGCGTATACCACTTCACTTCATAGGCAAGTCAAATTGTCTCAGGAAAGGTTGAGGAGGACTAAAATCAAAGTAACTGGTCCCTAACTTATTAGCGGTAGCTGATTGGGTTAAACAATCAAATTTATAGCTCCAATGGTTGAGGAGGACTAAAATCAAAGTAACTGGTCCCTAGCTTATTAGTGGTAGCTAATTGGGTTAAACGATTAAAGCTATAGCGCCAATGTTCAAGGAGGACTAAAATCAAAGTAACCCATCCCAAGCTTTTTAGTCATAGCTAATTGGGTTAGATGGATCAAAGTTGTAGCTCTAATGGTCGTTGTGTTCTAAGTATCTAGGCTAGGAAGTGCTCTTGGAAAACATGAAAATGTCATAAATATTGGGGATCAACTTGGTCACGATCTGACAATAGGTGTGAGAGGTGCGTATAATTTACTAACTATTCATGAGGTAGCATATGTAATCAAAACAACCAAGGCAAAGTTGTCTCAAAAGTTGTTATGGTCTAAGGAGATAGTCACAATCTTTGAGGTTAGTTGTCGAGTCAGGCTGAGATATAAGTGATCTCGAGTGTTGTTGGTTATGGCTAGGGAGATGTATGTGATCTCCAATAGGCCCCATGAGAAGTCTAAGGTGACTTATATAGTGTCAGGGCTAGTTGTTTGGTCATGATTTTGGGCAGTTTTAGAGAAGACATAATGCCAATGTCAGTTAAGCCACCAACGCTGATAAGAAGAAAGGTAGTATTATGCCGACATCGGTAGAAATTGGCCAAGGGCATAATTTTGCCGACATCGGTGGCCTGACGAACCCGACAAAAGTGGATTACAGCCCACCAAAAGTCATTTGTGACTTTTGAAGTGTTGAAAAAGAGAGCTCTAAGTTTTTGAGTGATAAAGATCTCTGATTTGTCTGTGTCATTAGTGCTAGGTGTCAAGGTGTGAGTGGTGAGGAGTGTTGGTGAGTATTATAGTTTTTGTGAGTGTTTGGGAGCATTGTGGGCCACCGTTGATTAGTTTGAGGAGACAAGGTAGATGGAGATGGCAGACCCTAGAGGAGGCCCTATAGGGGGAGGACCACCATTGGCACCCATTATACCACCTCGACAGTGACGTCAAGATGTGGTAGGGTGTTTTATTTGAAGTTTTGAGTGGTTTTGAATTTGATGTTATTTTTGTTATTTTGTGAGTTTTTAGCGATAGATCGGGGGGAAGGGGTATTAGAAGGGTTGGTAGGCTAGGTAGGGTATTTTAGGTAGCTTTTAATAGTGTTTGGGGGTTCTGGGGAAGAAATGGGGAAGCCCTAAATTTTAGGGTCAGCCTGTTGGGCCAGAACTAGTCACCAATGTTGGCCGACAAGGTGTCTGATGTTGGTCAGTTAGATGTTGACGTCAGTTAGTATAGAGCTATTTTTGGCACCATAACTGGTGCCGGTTGCTTATTAAAGGTTGTTTAGGCCTTGAAAAAGTTGAAAATGATAATTCAGAGGACCTAAGTCATGCCAATGCACTCTTGGGTGTGGTGATGGGCATATAGGTTTGGATAGTTGGTCCATTAGGTAGATGAATGAACAAATGGCCGAGCTAACCTTAAAAGACCCCATGTCAATTGAGTGATGCCTACATAGCCCCTATTTTAAGGGCCTCAGGCCAATGTAGTTCTCCCAAAAGGGAAGAAGAGTCAAAGAGGTTATTATTTATTTTGGTTATGTTGGGTAATGTTGTTGCATGTGTGTTGGTTTGATGCAGGCTAGGCAGACATTGATGCTACAAGATCATCTCCTGACATTACTAACGTAGATGCATTGAGACATCACAGGAGAGGATTGGGCACATATGGCCATTGTAGGGCTTGGTAGGTTACGGAGATATTATCAAGTTACCCTAGATGTTAGTTTGATGGTGGCATTGATCGAGTGGTGGGATCATACCACTAACACCTTTCACCTACCAATTGGAGAGTTAACCATGAGCATAGAGGACATGTATTAGATTTTGTAGTTGCTGATATATGGGGTATATTTATATGCATGCTTGAGAGAGGAGCATGATATTCATATGGTTACACTATTTGGGGAGCACGCTGCTAAGGCAACCTACCATTCAACAAGTTTCACCTATGAGCCAATTTATGCTACAGATGAGGATGAGCATCAACTAACCATCTTGATGATGATCTTAATCACCGTATATGCCCTTCCTAATGCAGAGGGAGGGAGATTCTTGATCGCAATGACTGGGGTGCTATCAGACATGGTAGAGTAGCAAACAATTTTTGCATGGGCTCTAGTATTTTTAGCTCTACTATACAGAGAGCTGTGGGGGATTAGTCGGTGGAGGTGGTACAGCTTGTGTGTGGGCCACCTTCTATACTATTGGGCTTACGAGCATATTATGGTGACATGACCTCTTGGTCTCCTAGTAGTGATCTAGGTCAGCTTTAGAGTTGGTTTCAGGTAGTGGTAAGAGGTCATGGCACAAAAACATGTGGATGCCATCGTCTGAGATATTGATTATTACAGGGGGTATTAGATGCCTTGATCCCAATAGATATTATTTAGAGGCCATACTTGTTATATCCAGCATTTATAGATTAGGGAGAGTAGTTAGTGGGGATCTAGAGCCTGTGATGGGTGAGGGGCAGACAAACTAGTGAGCTCGAGAGAGTTCCTATTGAGAGGGTGTGATGCTAGTACAAGCTTTTATAGGATGTGCCACCTACTTTTCCACAGTACAAATGGGATGATATTGAGGCACCCCTCCCACTGCTAGAGGAAACAGAGTGGCTAGATTTTGAGGAGATACCAACAGGTCCAAGTGTGGTAGATCTAGGGTCTACAGTGGCCTACTCGGCTTGGTGGGCAGGTCACTATGTAGGGATTTAGAGGGGACAACCTCTTGATCTATAGGTATCCAATAGAGAGAGGGATGCCACCATTTAGGAGAGAGATGCAACATGAGCATAAGTGGTAGTGCTTTAGGGTTAGGTGATAGTTTTGACAACACAAGTGGTTGCCTTAATAGGGAAGGTTACTACATTATAGGGGCAATTGGCCGCAGCCAAGGCACAGGTATTGGTAGGGCAAGATTTTGGAGGGCAAGGCCTTACTCAGTTGCCACCATAGTAGCCAGTGTAGTAGCTAGCTCAGTAGCCACCTCAGCTATAGCCACAGAGTTCTTTACAGGGCATGGCATCGGGATCGATGGGTCCATCATAGACTATACCTATATCTAGGTACAATATTGTGTTGGATGAGATTGCGTATTATGAGGGTCCCACCAGGCGTGCCATAATGTTTCTCTATATTTTTCACTAACTAATTTAAGGAAGAAACTAAAGTTAAAAGTTTAAGGGTTTGATGTTACCTAGATTTAGTGCACACCGTATCCAAGCGTTATGGGAGCTCCTCTTTGGCTGTGGAGGAAACACTTGTAATAAGAAAGAAACTCAAACAAAGAAAATGTTAGAGGAGGATATGGTGGAATGCCAAGCTATGCGCTCGGTCCCAGAAGCATAAATCTCCCTAAGGGATGACAGTCCACTGTTTAAGGAAAAGAGTTTTATATATAAAGAAATGATAAGAGACTTAAAGAAATGGAAAGGTAGAATGTTGTGTACCTATTCCCTACAGTCTGTGGGTCTCAGAATGTTACAAAAAGTTATCCAAAGGTTTTGTTTGGTCTATGGGTTGTTTGGATAAGTTTTCTAGTTTGCACAGTCACCGATGTCAGTTATTATGCCAAGGTCAGTCTAGAATTTTGTCGACATTGAAAGGGGTAGTGGGCTTTGGATGGGTTTCAGGGTATTTCTGTGATGGACAAAAGAGTTTTTAGGAATTTGTAGGTTGGTGCAGGGTTGTGAGAAAGTGAATAAAGTCTAAGGAAGGGTAAAGGTAGAGGATAGGTGTGAAAGGAGAGTAAGAATAAAGGGAAGGCCTTTCATCCCCTCCATGAAAGAAATTGGGCTTCACAACAGTATTTAGAAATATTAAATGGAAACTAATTAACAATGCATTCTAAAATACTGAAATGAGAATCATAATACTTAGCTCTATTAGATGAAGAACCAGATTCTCATTGTGGTTGATGTTGAAGTCCTCATACAATATTTCAATCCAGTGTCTAGAATGACTTATGCATAGCTTTGGTAGTTAGGAGGATGATAGTTGAGTTCTGATGCTTTTGGTCTCAGAATGTGGGCATCAATCTGCAAGAAGGTAGGGGGCAACTCAATGTTAGAGATTGGTTTATGTAACTGACATCGGTGAAACTATCAGTGTCGATCGAGGGTTGACCGATGTTGATGGAGAAAGAATAGGTAAAATGGCTATTTTTAGCCCTTTTCCCATTTCTCCACCTGCCAAGTGCATTTTCTATTGGATAGTGGTCAAAACATGGGTTTATGAGGCACGGGAGTTGGTTAGGGAGTTAAGATGGAGTGAGAATAGGTCTTAGGTAGTTAGGATTTGGAGGACCTAGTCTCAGGGTGACTCATAGGGTAAGAAACGATCTTAGGGTGAGGTATCTAGGTGAGGTGTCTAGGTGAGGTGTCTAATGTGAGGTGTCCAAGGTGAAAGGGGTTCAAGTGTGGGTTAGGAGTGTTAACATTTAGAAAGGGACCAAGGTGGGGTTGACACGATATTGGTGTCTATAGTTATGATGGATTCGTCAGGGAATTCATGTTTTGAAGGTTGGTTGTTAGGTAAAGGGGTAGTAGCTAACTAGTTAGTGATCTTTTGCCCCTTGACAGAATTTTATTGAATAAAATCTAAGTCAAATTTATCAAGTAGCATGAGCCACTAAGCTACACATTGGTTGTGATATGGTTTGAAATACATGTATTTGATGGGATCAGTATGGGTGACCATGTAGGTTTTGTGATTTAGGATATAATGGTGGAGCTTGGAGGCTGAAAAGACCAACACAAGGAAAAGCTTTTTGATATGGGTATATCAAGTCTCATAATCAATAAGTGTGTGGCTTAAGTAGTAAATTACCTATTCTTGATGGTGATCATATTGATGTGCAATCATAGCACCTAGAGAATGGTCTATTGTAGAGATGTAAAGGTAGAATGGATGACTTTCCTTGTGTGGAATAAGAACTAGTGGGGAAAGGAGATACTATTTGAGTGCGTCAGAATCTTCCTAGAAATTTGTATTCTAATGGAAGGAGACATATTTTTTGATGAGATGGTAAAAGGGTTGGCAATTATTTAACAATTAGGAAATGAAGTGGTAGATTAGCTAAAGTTTGCCTTGTAGGAAATGAAGTTGTTTGATATTAGTAGGTGGAGGCATCTCTATTATTTATCTAACCTTAGTAGGGTTGAATTTAATACCATGGAGAGAAATGATAAATATTAAGAGCTTACTAAAAATGACACCAAAGACACATTTCTTTGAGTTTAGTTGAATGCTATATTGGAGGAGATGAGTAAATAAGATTTTGAGAATCATCAAGTGATCTTGGCAAAGTTTAGACTTTTTGAGTAAGTCATCCACGTAATATTCCATAATTTTGTGTAGGAGATCATGGAAGATGTAAGTCATAGCACATTGGTAGGTGGCACCAACATTATTTAGACCAAAAGGCATGACCTAATAATAAAAATTACCCCATGGGGTAATGAAGGTTGTCTTATGTTGATCCTCAGGAGTAACCAAGATTTGATTATATCTATAGAACCTATCTATAAGTAATATCATCTCATGGATGGCTATTAGATCAACAAGTTGGTCATTACTTGGCAATGGGAAGTCATCTTTTAGACAAGAAAGGTTTAAGTCATGATACTTAGTGCAAATACATATTCCTTCAGTCACTTTTGTGATAGGAAAAATATTGGAAACCCATTATAGGTAGTCAATGGGTTCGATGAAGTTAATATAAATAAGGTGTTGGAGCTCTTCTTTGACAAGGAGAGCAATATGAGGATGCATTTTATGAAGATTCTACTTAACAAGTTTAACATCTCAATTGGTGAAAATGTTATGGGTGATGATAGAGGGGTTAATTCTAGGCATGTCACTATAAGACCAAGTAAAGTATTTGCTATGGTTATTAGTAAATGTGGCATAATTAGCTTGCTCAAAGGAATCAAATATTGGCCAATATTGAGGATGTCAGGGTTATCATGAGAGGGCAAACTTATGTCAATGGTTGATTCATTTAACATAGATTGTGTTTCAAATGGGAGCAATCATTGGATATAGGAATCATCTGCACCCATGTATTTGAGAATAACATCATCATCTTGACATTGGGTAGTGTTAATAGTGGGAGAGTCTTCATCAGTCATTTTAGGATGAACAAGAGGAAGGGACCTTGTTTCCTTACCCTAGTGATAGGTGAGAAGCCCCAAATGGATGGAATTTATTGAAACAAAATTAGGAGGTATAGATACCTCTAATTTGGTAGGTGATGGTGGAGAATGAGATACTAGATCTTTAGTAACTAGTACATGAGAAGTTTTGTTGAGTTTAGTTGGTTTGTCATAACCCACTCCATTCCTCTTTTTGGCATTTTCAATGGTTTTGATGGTGGGATATTCACTGGATGTATGAACACCCTACTCATAACAACCCAAACCAAATCCTTTCTAGGTACACATATAAAGATAGGTGTGAGAAAAACTAGTCTTTCTTAGGAAATATAAGTCACATATAAATGGTTGTGGCAAAGAGGATGGATTGCTGACAAAGAGAGCCTGATCAATTCCCCCATTTATGAAACTAGTTCAAAGGTTAGGGGGGGCATAAGGGATGACCATCCCAATATGGGGATCATAATTTGGGTGCATATGAAGCTTTCCATACTCTTATGGAGTATGGAACATGGTGAGAGTCAACAAATGATATTATTTAAGTGATAAATGTTTAAAAGTTTCCTCTATGGAATTTTTGCTAGGAATTTGTGTTGTTGATATCTATGTAAATGGGGTAGTGGAACTTATGAAATCTTTAAGAGTATCATGCAGAGAAGATGATGCCATTAATATAATGAGAACATCATTGGAACTATAAGTCATGTTTAATGTTTTAAATAAATGTGGGTCAGTGCGTATAGCATACACTTCCCCATTGTGTTCAAACTTGACACAATGGTGCAAAGTTTAGGGTACACAAGCCATAACACATATCCAAGGTCATCCAAGTAGTATGTTCTATTGGAAATCTCCTTATATAACATATAAGAGATCAATAATTATGTGTGGACCTACATAGATATTTAAGATAATATTTCTCACCGTAGTACCTATGGTATCATTAAAGGAACATAGCACTGTGTCGGTTTAAGCCATGCAATTATTGAGAAGAGATAGATATTTGTAGGAATCGGTGGAAATAATATTAATACTAGCTCCCCCATCAATAATGACTCTTTTGACATGAGTTTCATTAATATATGAAGTAATAAAAAGGGTAGAATCCTAATCTTTAGGTGTTGAATTCAAATTTCCAAATTATTAAAACAAATCAGGGAGATAGAATTAAGAGAGCTAACCAAAGTTGTAAGAGGTTGGGGATAATCAAGTTTTACCTTAACTACTTGCAAGGTACTAATCAAAGCTTGATATTGTTGTGGTGAGTTTTGGATTAACTCATACAAGGACATTTTTATAGGAGTTTGGTGAATCTATTTCACCATCAACCTTTGAATAGTGTCTTAAGATGTTGGTTATGGAATAACTAAGATGGAAATATTAGGATTAAGAGGAGGAGTGTCTTTGGAAAAGGGATGAGCCCAAAGAGTAATAACTTTTTCCTTACCTTTATCCTTTTGGTTTGGTGATCGCGTGGCCACACTAACTATGTTGATCTAAAATATAGGTGAAAGAGGTGGCAAAGCGGGTATGAAAACATCTTTGGGTTTGAATTTAGGTGGAGAGATATGAAGAATTATAGATTTTACAGGTTGAATAATAGGAAGGTTAATATGATTATCAACAAAAAGAGTGTTGACATCAAAGTGTTGTCGAAATAATTGATGTGAGATCTTTACAACTCTCAATATTATGTCCAGGTGACCGATGATATAGACACACTTGTGTATCATTAAATCAAGATGGCTTCGGTCCAAGAGGATTATAAGGCTTAATGGGAGGAAGATTTATTATGAAATATTGAAACAAATGACTTAGGAAAAATCTTTGAGAGCCTACGAGTGGGCTCACACTTGTTGTGCTAATAGGAGTGGACACCTTCTTTTGTTTAGGAGTCATAGGGGTGATTTTGCATGGTGCCTTGTTTTGTGGTGGTGGAGTTACATGTTTTGCTAACACTTTATTGGTGTTAGGTATCATGGTTTCAGATGTGAAAGGCCTACTAGGTGATAAAGGTAGTAGTGGAGGTAAATTAGCATTTTGTTTCACTTGGATCAGTGATACTCCAACTAAAGTAGGGGGGTGTGGTCCCAAAATTGATGGTAAAGTTAAGGGTTGAAGAGGGAAGGATCAATGAAATCTAGGAAGCTTAACATTTTTATTTAGTTCAAGCTATGAAACTCCAACTTATTTTTGGAGAGTTAGATCTAATTTCACTTATGGATTAATTATATTAGAGATGGGGTGTACACATAAAGACCTAATCTGCTTTAATGTGGCTAATGCCTATGAGGGTGAGGGTTCTGACATAGATGGATGAGATTTTGGTGAAGAAGATCTAGCTTTGTCAAAGAACTTAGGGTAAAGGGTAGTGAGAGGTTTGGTGGTGAAGGTTAACACTCTTTGTGTTGGATAATGAGTTTTAAGTTGGGCTAAAAATACCACGTGATCCATCTTTATGGAGTTAAGAAATTCTAGACTTTTCACTAACCACAAGAAGGGTTTAGATGAAGTTGGAATAAGCCTTATAGTTGCTTATTTAGAAGGTTGAGGTGATTAAGAAAGAGTGAAATTATTGGTCTCAAATACTTTGGGCCAAAGACAAGAAAAATTTGTAATAGGGTCTTCTTTAACAAAGACAGGAGAAGAGGCATGGTCTTCCATGGGTGGAAGAGAGGTAGGTGAAGAGGGTTTCTCAAGAGGGTAGAGCATAGGTATAACTTCTCCCTCAACATGTGGGAAATGAATAGGTAAATTATGATCCTCCATATGTAAAATAAGTGGTAAAAGTGGTAAAATTGGAGTAGGCACAATAGGTCTCTCATCTAATATAGGAGTAGATAACACTAACTCTTATAGGTGAAAAGGTGGAGTGGATGAGGTATTACTCTTTATCAGTGAAGGAGACGTAGGTGAAGAGGGTTCCTTAAGAGGGAATAACACAAGAATGATGTTCCCCTCAACATGTGGTTGTAGAATGGGTAAGGCATGGTCTTCAAGTGGTAAGAGGATAGGTAACATTGGTATACAAAAAACTATCAATATAGACTCCTTTTATGGAAAAATGAGTGGTAAAGGAGGCTCTTCCTCATGCAAGAGTGGAATGGGTGAAATAAGATCTTCTACCTAGTGAGGAATAATGGGAAAATTAAATGCCACTGACTATGGGAGAGGAGTCGATAAAATGGGTACTTCTTATTGTGAGAGAGGCTAAACTAGAGGTAAAGGGAATACCATATGGATATTATGATCACATGAGTTAGTCATGGTTTGAAAAATATTTTGTTTGGGTGAATGTTTAAGGAAAATCTATTTTAATACATCTATATTTTGATTATCAAGCATATTTAGATTATCTAAAATGAGATCACCCCTATCAAGTATGTCTTAAACAATGTTCTTGAATGTTTTATAGTTATTATAATTGTGGCCTTTAACTTGATGATAGCTACAAAAATCATACTCATACCAAGTTGGAATAGGATGGGAGGGGTTAAATTGTATAGGAGGTTTGATTTGATGAAGGGTTATGACACCTTGTTGCAATAGTTTTTTTCAAAATAGAAGTATACAACTCCCTAATGGGAGTGTATTGTCTTTGTTCATACCATTATTGGAATTGCTTGGTCAGATTTTGGAAAGTCAAGGAATTAGGTTGGTTTGTGGCTGTGGAGGAAGCTAATTTAGTGACCATTGTGTTGGTAGAGCCTTTATATTTTTGGTTAGAAGGAGAAGTTTTAGAAGAAGAGGAGTCATTCAATTTGAAATTGGCATTCTTACTACACAACTTGACTCTACCTTCATCTATAACCTAAATCTTGAGTTTTTATGCCATTATAAAGGCCTCATCAAATGTGAAAAAAGTTTGTACTTAGAGTGTAGATGAAATGTGCTTAGCACATGCCCTCAAGAAGAGCTTAATAAGCTCAGGTTGGGGTAAGGAGGAGAGTTGATTGATCAAGCCTCTCCAATGAGCGACAAAATCTATGATAGACTCATCATCAAATTGTCTAATAGAATAAATATTAGTAATAGAAACCTTTTTAGAAATGTTAATAGAGAAATGGTCTAGGAATATTTATGTGAGTTGGGTAAATGAGAAAATGGAGTGATAAGTTATAGATCTATACCAATCTATGACAACACCCACAAGAGACATAGGGAAAGTGTGAAGTAATAATGCATCATCGTGCCCTATTAAATAACAAGCATGTCTAAATGCTTGAAAATACTATTATGGGTCTTCTTTACTTTATAAATGAGTAAATTTGGGGAGTTATTATTGGCTTGGATAAGAGTGAATAGGACCAAAAGGATGGATGGGTTCATTGCATATCTATTCATAATATAACACATTCTTTGAACCTAAAATGAATGTCTCTAGATTAGACATCTTGTCCATCAACATCATAATGAGCTTTGGAGGAGGATTAGTTTTATAGATACCTCCTAAGTTATAAAGAACCTGATAGGAAGCAGAGGGAATGTATGACATAGCTTGTTAAGGTTGTATTGGCACAATGTAAGGATAATGAGTCATAGGTGGGGGGTGAAAAGAAAAGGGGCTTGTTCCATTGGGTTAGAGACTATGCTTTTGTTGGATGTTATTACTATAGGTTGGGTTATTGGCATGGTTAGACTAGATGAAGGTTGAGTCATAACTTGGGTAATTATAGGTGTGAGATTAGATGGAATAAGTACCACCAAATTTTAAAATGGGGTGAGACTTGACTAAACTCCTTATGGTTGTGAAAGTAGGGAAGTCATGCTAGGGTTTAGGTGGGATTAGGCAATTGGCGATGATAATCTTTGGATATTATTTATGGTTGGGTTACTTATTGAAGTGGTGGTTTGAGTAACCATGCGGATAATAGTAGAGACAACTGAAACTAAATTTGTATTTATTAAAGAGGTTGGCATACCATATAGTGGGTCACCCAAAGAATTATGGGTTTGGCTCATGGCAAGGTAATGCTGAAGGGATACCACATTATGATAAAGAAATTTAGAAAAATCTTGATCTCCTTTAGGCATAATGGAAATTTGGTTGGGGATAGGAGTATGCTCTGTATTTGAAGTATGCTCCATTATAGAAGTAGCAACAATAGGGGAAGGTGGAAGTGGTTGCCAGCTTGCATAATCAACAATAATTTTGGCTTCGGCTCACATAAATACCATGCAAGAAGTATAAATAGTATTAATACTCTATATTAGTGATAGAATAAGGAAAAATAAGGTTTGAGTGTAGGTAAGTAGGTTATTTTAGATTACTATTTTGAGTAAATTAAAATTACATAGTCATCAATGTCAGTCACTTAACTAATGTCAGTAGTTAAATATTGTTGATGTTAATAGGATTAACCAATGTTGGTAGGCTAAAGTCTATTAATGTCAATGTAATTAACTAATTTCAATCACTATGATATCTTGGGAGATGGAAAATCCAAAATTTTAGAAACCTAGAGGTAGAATCTAGGTTAAATAGAGGAAGAATGAGGTATGTGTAAGAAGAAATAACTGCAAGGCACCTAGAACATAAATGCTCTGATACCACTTGTCAGGCACCTAAAACAACAAACTGCTCTGATACCAACTGTCAGGATCCTACTCCTTAATAACAGTATGTATGATTACCTTGTATAAGCAACTAAACATGGAATTATACCAAAATTAACAAGTAACTAGAATTCACAAATGACACAGAATATGAGAGACAATACACAATCTTGTATTAATACTCATGCTAGAAGGAAATACAATGAAGATGCCACAATCTTCCACACCTCTCAGATGTATAGATCTCTTTCCCTCAAGAGTTCACTCTCCTACCAAAAATGGTCCCAACACATAACTCAAAACAGAGTTGGTGTTCACCTCCAACCATTCAGTAATAACACTGCCAGTACACAAGTACTCAAAGTACTTCAAGTAGATCTCCCATGAACTTGCAACAAATTACAACTCAAATAATCTTACTTACCATGTAGAACTTCTTCTTGATCTTGCACAACCTGCAGATCAACTTGTTCTTACAATTGGAAGGATCTACCTTGCCTTCCTTTATTGCTCTTTAATTACAATACATGCTAATGGGTCTATAAATAGATCACATACTAAAAAATAACTTAGACTTCTAATTTACAATAATTAGACACGCAACTCAACACTTGAAATAGTATTTACATGCAAACAACCAGTTCAACAAACTAACTGTTCTCGCAATGAATAGTTATAGAACTGCATATGCGACCGATGTCGGCTGACTCCTATCGATGTCGGTTGCCCTTTGCAATGAAGATGACTGACAATAGTTGCTCTGTCGACACTGGTATCCCTATAACTTAGCAACCTCCTCCATGTTTGCATCAGTGAAGCTTTTAGCTCCACAACCTAACAATCTCCCACTTGGAGATAAACAGCTACAAATGTACCTATACCTGTACATCATCTAGTTTGTTTCTTGGCTTTGTATCCCTCTTCAAGATCACTCTTGAAGACCAACCACCACAAATCTTGTGGTGCACCTCCTATCATCCAAATCACCTGCCACATCTGTATCTACAAACCCATGTAGAAAATAACTTGACCCTGCATAGCATGTGCACCTGCTATTGGTCCCTCTCAGATATCTGAGAATCCACTGAACTACCCTCCAGTGCTTCTTTCTCAAATTGGCTCCAAACTTGCTGACAACTCCCACTACTTTGGAAATCTCAAGTTTAGTACACATGTACTCAACCTCATCATGTGAATCAAGACACTATTCATAGAACTGTCCAACCATTGGTGTGCTAACCGGTTTCACACAATCATCTGGAGACAAAATCAACCTATGACCTTCCATGTCTCTAGAACACACTCATGCCAAAGAATCTTGTTGCTCACAGATTCCTCATGACACACCTCTGAACTGACTTTACCTTTAGTTTAGCAACTCCCTGCATATGTGACCCTGCAACAAGCACAACATACAGTAACAGGATAATGTAGCTAATATTATCCAACTTGGTAAAGAAAACACAATGGTTAAACCTCCATTATCTTGCAGCTAACACAAGACCATATACCCTGGCCTTCCATCTCATGTGTCCATTCCCACTCTTATTTATCCTAAAAATTCATTTGTCTCTCAGTGATTTCTTCCAGCTGGAAACTCCACCAAAAACTCTCATTTGGTTCTTCTCCAAGGAATCACATTCCTCATCCATGCCAAGCTCCCACTGTTTCCTAGATTCTACCTGCTCTGCTTCTTTAATAACTTCCTAGTTCTTGACCATCAATGAGCAACAAGTAGTGTAAAGAAGGGAAATGACAAATTTGAGGCTTACTTACCCTTTCAGTCCTCCATATGGGAGTTTGAGACTCCTTGACAGCTTGCTATCTGCCCAAAATCTATCTCAGTGACTGATGTTGATCACATCTTAGTCTGCACTTGACCGACATCAGTTCCATGTGACTACCTCATCACCGACGTTGGTTCCCCCTAACTGACGCCAGTGTTTATTTGTCTAGATTCACTAACATCAGGCTGCACATAGCCAATGTCGATCCCTGTCTGGATGCTGACATCAATTTTCTAATTGACGTCAGTCTCTATGTTTTACTTGTGAGTAATGACTTCTACCCGAGAGCTCCTTTTGGATCAAACCCTTGTCCATATCAACCTTGCTCTGCTATTCTTCAATCCTTGTGACTTATCTCTATCCGTCATCTCCTCCTTGAACACTAAGGCTTTCCTGTTCTTGTCACGAACATTGAATTTCTCAAGAAATGTCACTTTCTTCTTTTATTTACAGAAATATCGATCCATGCTTTTCAAATATGAAAGCATACCTTTTGACTCAAGAACATGCATCCCCTTCTTATTCATTTGACCAAGCCTATTAAGCCACATCTTTGAATCTACAACTAAAGTAGATAAACCAGAAGGAGAATCAGTAATACAAGTAGATAGATAAAGAGTACCTACTTTCTTACCTCTTGCTAAAACAAGTGCACCCTTGGAAACTTTCCAAGAGTCCGCTGTGAGAGTTATTTTGCAACCCTCATCACCCAACTTTCCAACAAAAATCAAATTCCGCTTCAGGACTGGGACATGCATGACCTCCTTCAACACCCATGTGTTGCCCGTCTATAATTTCAGCTTCACTTTCCCTTTGCCAACCATTTGACAAGGCTTACCATCCCCTAAATAAATTTCTCCGAAGTCTCCCTGGACATACTCATGAAAAAAATCCCTATTTGGGGATGCATGGAAAGAGGCACCAAAATATAAAACCCAAAATTCTACTTTATCCAAGGAACATACCAGAGCATCTTGTGTAACAATACTTGTAACATCTGCTTCTTCATGTCCTTCATGCTAATCTTCATTCACCCAACAATATTTATTTCTATGCCCTACCTTTCCACATTTCCAACAAGTTATTCTGTCATACCTAGATTTGGATCTCCTACCTACCTTTGACCTTGATCTCCCATGCTCGATCTTCTCTCTTTGCCTTCCCCTACTTTCAACACTTAAAGCATTCCTTGATGATTCACCTGTGCTTTTCCTAAAAATTTCTTCATTCAAGATTACACTCACAACATCATCCACTTTTAAGATTTTTGAAGCAGATGCAGTATTACTAACTGCCATTACCAAACTCTCCCAACTTTTAGGTAATGAGCATAAGATTAAGAGAGCCTTAATTTCATCATCAAAAACAATATTGACTGAATTTAACTGGTTTACCAAACCATGGAAATCACTAAGATGACTATGTACAGATCCACCTTCCAACATTTGCAAATTAAATAATTGCTTCATAAGAAATACCTTATTCGAAGCTGAGGGTTTTTCATATAAATTTGCCAAAGATTCCATCAACTCTACCATTGTCTTAGCCTATGATAAGTTGGAAATCACAGACGATGCAAGGCTCAACCTTATAGATCCCAGAGCCTTTCGATCAAGAACCTCCCATTATTCATCCTTCATATACATGGGCTTGCATGCAACCCCACCCAACGGTAAGTACAAATCTTTTTGATACAGATAATCTTCTATCTGCATCCTCCATAATTAATAATTATTGCCATTAAACTTCTCCATTTGTAGATTACTTTCTTCTGCCATTGCTATACTCCCACTCAAACAAAAACCCTTGTGAGTGACCTATAATCAACAAACACTAACCAGATCTGATACAACCTATTAGTAACCCAACCAAAAGCTCTGATACCACTTGTAAGGCACCTAGAACATAAATGCTCTAATACCACTTATCAGGCACCTAGAACAACAAACTACTCTGATACTAACTGTCAAGATCCTACTCCTCAATAAGAGTACATATGATTACCTTGTATACGTAACTAAACACAAAATTATACTAGAATTAACAAGTAACTAGAATTCACAAATGACATAGAATATGAGATACAATACACAATCTTGTATTAATACTCATGCCAGAAGGAAATACAATGAAGATGCCATAATCTTCCACACCTCTCAGATGTATAGATCTCTTTCCCTCAAGAGTTCACTCTCCTACCAAAAATGGTCCCAACACACAACTCAAACACAGAGTTGGTGTTCACCTCCAACCAGTCAGTAACAACACTGCCAGTACACAAGTACTCAAAGTACTTCAAGTAGATCTCCCATGAACTTACAACAACTTGTAACTCAAATGATCTTACTTACCATGTAGAAATTCTTCTTAATCTTGCACAACTTGCAAATCAACCTATTCTTACAATTGGAAGGATCTACCTTGCCTTCCTCTATTTTTCTTTAATTACAATACATACCAATGGGTCTATAAATAGATCCCATACTAAACAATAACTTAGAATTCTAATTTACAATAATTAGACACGCAGCTCAAGACTCGAAATAGTCTTTACATGTAAACAACTGGTTCAACAAACTAACTGTTCATGCAATGAATAGTTTTGGAACCACACAGGTGACCGACGTTGGTCTCTATCTGACTGGAGGTGACCGACATCAGCTGACTCCTGCCGATGTCAGTTTCCCTTTGCACTGAAGATGATCGACGTCGATTGCACTATTGACGCCAGTATCCCTAGAACTCAGCAACCTCTTCCGTGTCTGCATCAGTGAAGCTTTTAGCTCCACAACCTAACAATAACTCTCATAAAACCTGATATGATAGGTTATGCAAATTGAGTATTAAAAATAGTGTTGATTTTGTGCATCAATGGAAAAATGTCTTTACTAAATCCAAAATATAGAAGGCAATAACAAAGCAAAAAAAGAACATAAAACCACTAATTATTAACTCCTAGAGATTAATTTTAGTCTCATGTTGTCTTATGCCTTAATCAGATAGTGAGAAGAGAATTTGGTTAGTGAAGGTAATAGAAAGTAATCTAGAGCTATTTTTAGGTTAGATTTAGTCCTCAAGAGGAAATCTGTATTAGACTAGGCACATGGCTTGTTATAAGAGCTTGTTCCTTACACTTCACAGACCTAAATCCAAGCTAGGTCATTTATCCAAAATATACCTTTTCCCTAGAGTTTATACTCTACCAAAGAATGGAGTGGATTCTCCCCTTGGTGGTGAAATCTAATTAGGTTAGCTGAGTAGGGTAAGGTGATCCACCAAGTGATTAAATCTTGATGGGCCTTATCTTAGGTGAGTTTAGATGTTTGTTTTCATGAGTGTGATCTAGTTTTGTAACATAGGTGCACTACAATTCATTTATAATGCTTTTAATTAACTAGTGAGCTAATGTGCAACAAACAAATAATGAAGTATAGTAAGTTTAAAACCCAAATCTAAAATGTTTACATTCGAATGAAAATAATGAGGAAATAAGAGTAGAGATTGAAATTCAGCACCCTAATGTGCATATAAGAAAGAATGAAATAAGTCATTATTTTAAATTGTAAGAAAATTCATAAATTGCTTTTATAGGCAAAGAGAAAAGAAGAGTGGAAAGGAAGACAAATTTTCAATTTATTGCTCTTAAACAAAAAATAAAAGGATGAATTTTTCACTTTGAGGGAGAAAATAAGGAGAAAGTGAAAGAAATGAAATTTTCACTATAATGCACCTATATGAATGCATAAAATAAGCAATGAACCCAAGTAAAACTCCAGGGTCCCACTGGGCATGCCAAAAATGTTTCACTAAAATTGTGTTTATTTCAAGTCTAAATAAAAAATAGAGAAGAAGGATAGGGATAAGTGATTAGAATTAACCTGGATTGGTTTATGTGCCATATACAAACATTTTGAGCACTCCTCTTTGGCTGGGGAGGACTACCTACAAGTAAGAAATCACTAACACAAAAATATCTATTTGTAGATATATGAGTGGGCTGCCAAGCTATGTGCTTGTTCTAGGAAGTGTCAAACTTCCTTAGAGATGACAGTCCACTTTTGAGAAATAAAAGAGTAATAAATAACAAACAAAGAGAGAGAAAAAGAGAGTAAAAGAGAGATTATGTTACCATTATTCACAACCCAAGTGTAACAGAGAGTAATAGAGTGCAGGTGGTATATTCAATTTGTATTTTAGAAGTTATTTGGGCAGGTTTTAGAAAGGTTACTAAAAATACATAGTTGTTGACATCTATTAGGATATCAAGGTCAGTGAGAAAGTATGACCAATATTGGCTAGGTGATCGATGTAAGTAGGGGTAATAATTTCCTAGGAGCTTACAGAAGGATTTTCTAGGTCTGGGAAATGGTTTTGGTCAGGTCTAGAAGGTTGGGGAGAGTTGTGAGAGAGTATTGTTTGGATGGATGTGGTTAGAGGTTTGGTGTGTTGGAACAAGGGGAAATAAGTGGGGAAGTTTTATAACTCCTTTAGGAGGTTCTGTTAGGAATGTGCAAAATAATAAATAGTAGATATAAAGTGATTATAAAGTAACTACTTAAAGACTTATTAAATAAGTGATGTACTTAGCTAAAGAGGTGATTGAATGATAAGAGTTGAATGGATGTATCTTATAATGCTTTTCAAATGAATGATTTTAATAGAGAAAAAAATATGTGTTGTTGGTTCTCAAGATCTTGGTTCCTAATCTAGAGTGACTTCTGCATGGTAACAATAAGCTAAGATGTGGAAAGTTGGATGCCAAAAGCCTGTATGGAAATAAAAATGAGTTTTCTTGATTTCTACTGACCTGAACATTAGTTTGGAGTTTGGATTAAGTAACTAATGTCAGTGGCATGAGAATAGGTAAAAGGACTATTTTTAGCCTATTTTCTATTATTTCTCATGCCAAGTGTGGTATCCATTAGGAAATGGTATAAATGGGAGGTTAAGAAGGATGTAGTTGGTTAGGAATTTATTTTTGGGTTGAGAACAAGTCATGGGTAGTTAGGATAAGGGGACTAAGTCTTGAAGTGGCTCAGAGGGTAAGAATTAGTCTTAGGATGAGGTGGCCAGGTAAGCTAGCATAAGTGATTTTTTATTAACTTAATTAAATATTTTAAATTAATTAAATGCGTGAGGGGTAAAATCATGGGTCAGGGAGGCTAATTATTATTATTGAAAAGGGACTCAAGGGGGATTTCAAAATAGGGAGTTACACATGTGTTTGATGTAATTTTGGTGTCTACAATATATATATATATATATATATATATATATATATATATATATATATATATATATATATATATATATATATATATATATATATATATATATATATATATATATATATATATATATATATATATATATATGGATATGGGTGTATTTGTTGTATAAAAAATCATGATATATATATATATATATATCATGAGTTTTTATACAACAAATACACCCATATATAATGCACTAGCTCTATAGTTGGGTCCCATCCTGCCCATCTCGTGGCCTAGCCACACATCCTATAGATTCCTCAATCTAACCTATCCAAATAAAACATTGTAAAGAGGTCATTTGAGATCTCTGTCAATACTTCCAATAACTTTAGAATGAAGATCAGATTCCAAAGCTTTGTATGGACTAATTAAAAGTATTTTAGGATAGGGTTCATCAAAAGATAAGCAATAAGCTTCCCACGAACCACTGTACATGTTGAGTAACATTGATTTTAAATGACAACTTTGACAAAAGTGTTTTGAACCTTGCATGAACTATGGTTTGGGAACTTGGTTGGTTAAAACTTAGTTCTTCAGTTTTTGTTTTCTAGCTAGTTTTTATTTCATTTAATAAAAGTGACATGGGGCATGGTTTGAAAGTTATGGGGCCCTATATGTGTGTTTTTAATTCCTTATAGATCCTAAAAACCATCCTAACACCTACCCCTATAAATGAGCCACCTAATATTTTACCTCTACCAACTTGGCTAAGGTTTCTAGGTGTGTCACTCTTTCCTCCTATACTTATGTTATATGGATTGGGGTTATTGTATGTACCTATGTCACTGTAGTGAAATATAAATATCTCTGCTCTACCCAGCCTTGTCATGTCTAAGGTTATACTACACCCATATTTATTGGTGGTTTCATCCCCTCTCTATACTTTTAACTATCACATGACCTCTCCGGTTAATTTAAACTAGCTCACCTAAGCTGGGTTAGATGGTACACTAGGATCCTCTAGCATAGTGGGGTTGTATGACATCATAGCCTCATCTAGGAAATTATGGAGTGCTCCCCTCACTAAGGATCCCCATCTAATCTCCTCATCCTCTACTACACATAGAAAATCACACTAAATAGATATTAGATCATTGATATATCTCAAAATCTATTAATCTCTACTATATTTCAAAGTAAAAACTTAAGTACAAAATTTAATCATTCTTTATTATATGTATATTTATTGGTTAATATGGTCTTAACATTCATGTGACCACCAAACACAATCTCTCCATCTATGTGATCTTTGATAACTTTATCTATAGGTTACCTCCTCAAAAAAGACCCTATCATCATAGCTCAAGGCCACCTCAATCTACACCTAAGTGGCCTCTCTACCATCTGTCTCTCCCTAGCTCATTTTTTAGATCATCTGGGATGGTAATGGTCTCTGATATATCATATTATTGCTACGTACTTCAATGTCATTTCATTAATGGTCACTACTCATCTCACTATAGAACTAGTGGTGGTACCTCTGGTTCTACTACCTTTGAATCCATCTCCCTTCACTCTACTCCCTATCATGCCCGACTAGTCCATGATCTCTCACAACATGGTTTGAGTATCAACCTCACCACTAGTGGCCCTAGTCATCCCCTCCCTTGTGACTCTCTCACATGCCAAGCCCAAAACATAGGCATCACTATTAGTACTACTAGGTGAGGCAAGCCCATTTGTCTTAGTACCCATGTCACCATATATGGCTCCATCCACCAACTGTAATGCCATATCACCTTAATCCATGTTATAACTAGTGAAACTATGTCTCAACTAGGCCATGTAGTCTCTATGTGCCTATATGGCTACCATATTATGCTTGTCTATCTCACTAACTATAGCATTGTCATGTGGGGCACGACCTATGGTACCTAGTCTTATCTTTATCTTAGTACTTGAGGTGACATATCATCAATCGTATGGGAAAACCTAGTTGGTTGATACATAGGAAACCTCTCATAGATCCATGATATTGGTAATATGATCAATCTAATCAACTTATACCCTATGTAAAACATTCCATACTATCATGTATGATCTAGACCCAATGACAGAACCTAGATCATTTAATATGATCTCCTCTAATATCATCTTGCTCAAGGATACCACGAATAGTGGTACCTTGCCATTTAACTTGTGACACAATACTCATACTATCACAAGCCCTATCACAACCTTCTAGATGTACATAATTTATGCTATATAGACACTAAACATACTCACTCTTCACCCTACACATCATCTCTGAGCTTGTAGCCCATACTGATAAAGCTCTCTTCTCCTTGATACTATTTGGTATCCCTATTATTAGTAGTCCTAAGATGACATTTACATCCTCCAAAGTGATAGCCACCTCTATCATATCCCTATGCACCTCCCACCTAAAGGTGTTAGTTAGTCGTTACTAGCATCCAGGGAACATGACTAACAAATCTAAGCTCAAGGGAATCCTAAACATCTCTATTATGCCTCCCAAGGCTTATAGAGACCAGTCTCACCCTATCTCCAATCAATAAATGCTCCAATAGATATGGTAATCATGAGGCATCCATAAACCACTAAAATCTGGGTCATCCCTAAAATCAATAAATAACAAAAGATGTATTAGATCCTCCATGTCATGTATAATCAACATATATTCTTTTTACAATTTTAATAAAAAATAAGCCTAAACCACTTTAATTTATTCATTTAAACCTATTTTTAGCCTATTCAATCCTTTTTGCCCTCATTCAATCATTTTGGCCCATTATAGCCTTATTTTGGCTACTTGCACATATTTTCATATTATTTTAGTTCTTTGGTCAAACTAGTTTGACCAAAATTTCCCTATTTTTGACCTAGTTGACTTAAAATTTTTAATCAACCCTCTCTTATTTTCCCCTCCCTAGGACTGCATTGACATACTAGACTTTACAAATTAGTTGGAAAAATTATACCAGGTTGATAGTTTATAAAATGTACAGGGTCAGAACATACCTACTAGGTTGGTAGTGTGGATTTTGCACATTTTTAGCCTACTAGGTTGACTAGGTTGACCTCGTTATTTTTCACTACTGACCCCTTACATTTTGAAAAAAAGGTGCCTTTTAGTATTTTTTCCCTAAACCCTTCAAACCCATTTTCCCAATTGGTTTTTCCGACCCATAGAGTTTTATTTGGTTTTATTTTGATGTCTAAAAATTCCAAAAATTACAAATTTTTAAAAATACACTTAAAACACTAAAATACTCAAAAAATGGCTTAAGATTCATAGTTGCCTACTTGTCTTACATGCAATGTTGCCTCTGGAAGTCACTCTAGTCTAGCCTATCATTTTATTTCCATACTAGCTTGTTTGATCTCTTAGAGCTCTTTTTCTCTCCTTCACAAGTCAAAAATAACAAATGACTTCTCTTTCCTCCTATTTAAAAAACTTTTCAAATATTCAAATCTTTCAATTATTTTTTGATAGATTCCTTATTTTGCCTATATCTTTGTTTTTACTCATCCATTTTTTGAACCATAAAATGTTTTGGATTCATGATAATTTAGAGAATCTTTCCCATTAAAATATGCCTATTTTCAAAAAAATCAACTTTTGGCTATATTTTTCACTAACTTCTACAAGTTCACCTAATGTCATTCACATTGGATGCATTCACTTTATCTTGTAGTCTAATTCTTTATCTAAAAATATAATGTAAGTAAAGGTATGTGTTTTTCAATTATGTCCTTTCATTTAACTTATTTTTTGCTTACTATAATTTACTTAGCATCAACATTGTGTGTTATCATGTTCTATTTCTTGAAACACCATTCCATGTTGCACTCACCTGACATATGATGAAATTCAAGTGGGGTATATGTATACACAAAATATTTTTAAAATTTTATCATTTATTGACACTTTGTATCTTGCAAGAACCTGTCAAGTCTCAATTTATTTAAGTGCACACCTTAATGGGTGCACTAGGAAAGGGGTAGGTAGACCATTGGTGCTTTGTAAGATTGTTATCCCTTTACCACTTGTTATCTACACATTTGTCTCTTAAAACCATTATCCCTAAGCTTCTTAATATCTATTATACCAATTCTAGTCATTTCCCACACTTTATCCTCCTTTTTCTTACCTTGATCCCCTTTTGACAGTCGACTATACTAGGTTTACTGGGTTAACCCTGTATTGTTTCGAGATATTTTTCACTTTGGAGCTTGTTAGCCTTTGGCTGACCTAGCTTGGGATCTAGTGAATAATTATCCTAAAATGTACATGGTCAATTAGGTTAACCATATATAACTAACATATTCATAAGGATTTAGGGTAAGATCCACATATATATACAAGTTCATTTGCACCATTTTAAGAAGATAATGAGTAAGTATGAATGAACATCTGCTTATTGGCCATTATACTTGATAATTAAATATTAGGGTTCCATACTTCCTTTGGAGATATATATCTTATCTTGTGGAGAAGTATTTTGGATGCATTAATAGGTTATATATCTTAGATCTGATTTATCTTTATTATCCTTACATACAACAATAATTTCTTGTAAAGCACCTTATCCAAGGGAGAGATGGAGGCTAGATTGGTTAATCTTCAAAGGTAATTATTCATAAATTTATTTCTCCTTTGTAAGAGTAAATAGATAATGTATTTTTATTCTTCTTTGATGCATTAAGAGTTCATATATATTGATGTGAGTAAATGTCTTCTATGCATGTTTTTTTTGGTTTCTAACCACCACTTTGTCACACAAGATTTAGTGAGCACTAGATTAGATTTACTTTCTTATTATTAGATTTAAGTGAAATATCAAACCTAGGACTCTTTTAGGGTTATTACATGATTTTGTTAGACTATAAGATTTTAAACCCTTCCTATCATGGTGTATTTTGATAAGTGACTCCCTTAATCATGTCTAGCAGATTCTCATATTGGTCATGCTACCAATTAACAAATGTATTCCCAATCAAATGTGTAAGTATGCTCTATATTCTCTAAGCTAGGATTTATTTATAGACATGATGCATTTTTTATTTCATATAGGTTATGTATGATATTTCAATGTTTTTTACAAGGTATGCATTTTTAACATAAGGATGGGAGTCATATTGTAATCTAGGCCAATAATAACCTACTTGTAAAAGAATTTTAATAATGAATTTGCCACTAGGGTGTTCCCCATAGATTCTCTAATGGACTTCTATAATATCTAAGGTAGGCTCTTAGGAATTTAAACAACATAAAAGTGTTCCATCATAGCCTCTTTGATATAAAGTTTGTCCAAGGATTATATAATAGTATGTACTTTGTATGAAATATTTACATTTATTGTGGGTTAAATTATATGAAAGTGTGTTATTATGGAGATACATGTAAATATAAAATTACCATGATAAGTGGGACCAACCATCTTGTATACCATCTCAAAATTAGGAGTGTCATGCACTAGTATCATCAAATTGTGTACAAGTAATATTTTGTGTTCTATTTTAAGATCAAGTAATGAACCAATAGTGGCCATGGCATCAATTTATTTTTATTGTTTTGTGGCACTTGTTCAAATTGGATAAATGTAAAATAAAACTTTAGACTATCCATTATCCTCTTGTATGGGATTAGCTTATCGTCATGAGTTTTAAATTCATTAGTGACTTGATTAATGATTAGTTTGAAATAAATATATATATAATAAGATGTTGGATACCCCACTATATGTAAATTTTGAGACTAAATATAAGGGCTTCATACTGTATAATTTTATTGGTATAAGGAAACTCAATCCTAAATACTTTAGGAATATAGTCTCCATTTGGTGTTACTAGTATAATACCTACACCATGGTTTGTGAAGGAACCATCAAAAAATCACTTCCAAACTAGAGTTCGATCAATGGAAATTATTGTTTCATCTAAGAAATATATAACAAGAGGAATATTATCTTTGAAAGGTACTTATGCTAGTGCATATGGTCAAACATGTCCCTTAATTACTTTTTTATTAACATACTCAATATTAAATTCACTTAAAATCATAACCCACTTAACCATCCTACCTATTAAATTTGTTTTAGATAAAAGATACTTGAGAGATTCAATTTATACAATCAATTTGGTTTGATTATTCAGCATGTAATGATGAAGTTTTTGTGAATCAAAAACAACTCCAAGACCATGCCTTTTATATTGGGTAATTTTTAAGTTCATATGAATCTGAATTTTTGTTGAGGTAATATACTACTCTTTTTTATCCATTATCATCATGTTGTTCCAACAATGCCCCTAACACATACTAAGTAGTTGATATCTACAAAAGGAAATATTTACTAGTAGTAGGTGGAATTAGAACTAGTGGATTTGAAATATATTACTTAATATGTTCAAATTCTTTACTTCAATTTTCATTCCAAGTGAAATGAGTGTCTTTCTTCAATATAAATGTAAATGGATGACAAATATATATAAGTTGGGATTTGAACCATCTAAATGCTTGGATTTTTCCTTGCAAACTTCAAAATTGTTTGATATTTTTGGATGGTATCATGTACATGGTATTTGATAATTTAGAAGGATAAAATTCTATGCCATGGCATGAAATAATGAACCCCAAAAAATGTCTTTATGTCACCCTAAACACACATTTCTTTGGGTTCAATCAAATATTATATTCTCTTATTCTTTTAAATATATGAAGAAGTACATTTGGATGATCTAATTTAGACTTTGATTTGGAAATTATGTCATCAACATAATCCTTCATGATATAGTGAAGCATATCATGAAAAATGTCAGTCATTACTCTTTGGTATGTGGCTCTGAAGTTCTTTAGATCAAAGTGCATCACTTGATAACAAAATTAACCCCAAGTCATTCTAAATGTTATTTTATGCTAGAAATTGGGAGTAATTTTGATTTGGTTGTAACCCAAAAACTTTCCATTAAAGATAAAATTTTGTGACTTGTAGTAGAACCCAAAATCATGTCAATATTAGCTAATGGGAAGTCATCCTTAGGAGATGATTTTTTTATATCATATAAGTCTATATAAACTCTAATTTCTTATGTATTTTTAAACATTAGTACAATTTTGGATATCCAATATGAATAGTTAATTGGGTGAATGAAAATAACCTCTTATTGATTCTTCAAATATTCCTTTACTAATAGTGCAACCTTGGGATGTATTTTGCAATGTTTTTTTTTATTGGCTTTGCATGTAGATGGATCACAAGATGATGCACTACTAGTGATGGATCAAGTCTTGGAATATCTGCATAAGACCATGTAAATACATCAAATAATTTTCTAAGCAAAAGAGTGAATATTTATTATTCTTATTGAGTTAGAGAAGTGGAAAGCTTAATTATTTTTAAATTTTCTTCCCTTCCAATATTAATGAACATAGTGTCCTCAACTAAGAGAGTTGACTTTTATTTATATTTTGGGGGTGGTAGAGGAAGATTAAATTCATCCTATAGGTATCCTTCCATTGATGTTGATATTAAATTGATTTGGTTATGTGATATTTGTTCCCAAAAATACTCAAAATTATCAAACTAAAAGGAAAATCCCTTATTATGATCACTTAATGAAATGTGTTCTCTTATTCTCATTTTTTTTGAAATTTATTCATCATTCTAAAAATGATCAAGTCTAGGTGTTTTGTTTTGGTCCCATTGGATTAAATATGTATATGTGAGGTCAAGTTCTAAAATGACATTTTCATGGAAAATATAGGTCTTTCAAGTGGCTAAGAATGAAATCCATTTCGTTATCTAAAGAATATAACTCTGACTCACTAGAACAGTCACTTTGGAAAAGTGCGGTATTTACATTAAGTCAATCAAACCATATGCCATGAGAGGCTTCATTAGATTTTAACATAATAGGCTCTATTAATCCATGTTCATGAAGACCAAGGTCCTTACCTTTATAGTTAATTAATTTTCACATAATGGATTTAGCGATGTGATATTTATTATTAGTGAATCAAGTATCTAGTTCATTAGAGTAAAGAAAGGAAGGATTTGAATCTTCAATGTGTTCATAAAAAAAAATACCACCTACTAAAAATTTTATTTTGTCAAAATTGAGAAATAATTGATTGTCCCTTTGATAGTGAAGTTTTCCATGATTGCATGGAGACATATATATTGTAATTATATAATTTAAATCTTGGATATCATATTTACCCATATCTTTATACATGATTTTATATTGGGAAGGAGGAGATGGAGTAGCTTTAGAGGTGGATGTTTGGTTGGAGGTTTGACTTTTATATTGTGTTTTGGTAGAAGTGGAGGTAGTTGGTGTATTTATCCAACCACCGAGGGGAGTGTTTCAAATAAAGTATTAGGATGGAAATAGTTTTCAATCATAGGTGAATACTTAGTAAAAGGAATAGGGAGATAGTTTGATTTTTGATATCACCCTTCTAATAGTTTGTAATATTAGAAGGGTTGAAGAATATCTTGAATGGTTAATGTCATGCCATCATATGATAATTTCAAACATTGACGTAAAGTGTAGGGTGTGTCATCCATTGAATGTATCCATGGATGTCTAAGGATTAATATTTAGGATAAATTGAGATCAAGTGTAATATCCCCTTCTAAACAGGAAATATAGCAACACAAAAAATCTAAACCAAGATATAATAGCTGTTGAATAAATTCAGAAAGATCACAATAATATAGTCTCTTAATAACAAATACAGATTGTATCACTTGTCCTTCTAAATTATTACAATTGCAGTCCTCTAATATGCATATAAAATATGAAATACAGTCTTGAAAACCCTGGCTTTGCAAATCTAGTAGTGCAAATTGAGTTCTGGAAAGTCTCGGCCCTTCTGTGTCGACACACAGTCGCCGTCGTCGGTCGATATCTCGCCGACGTCGGTCTCTGCCGGTCGGATTTTTGCCGACGTCGGTCTTCAGTCGACCGATGTCGGTCACTGAAACCCTCTGTCTGCCGAGGTCGGTTCCTGCACTGGTCTGTACGAACCCGTACGGATTCTGTACGGCCGCAAATTAAGCACAACTTCCCTGTTTTCAACCCCTGATCTGAAGATATCTGTCTCTAGCACAGTAGATCTCTAGCTGTATAATTTATTGAATCAAAACATAAAGCAATAAATACCTGGAATATCTGTGATAACTTCTGTGTGAAGTTATCTCTCAAACCTGAAATTCTGTGATAACTTCTGGATGAAGCTATCTCTCACTTTGGCAATAGATCAGCTGATATTCCACAGCCTCTTAATTGCACACACTGAAGAGGGAACGTTCTCCAATGCAAATGGAATCCTTGAACCCTAGGCTCAGTCTTCACAGAAGAAATTCTTCAATTTTCAAAAATCAATAATCTATGCATAATGAACAATGGCCTCCATGAGAAACCCTTATACCCTCAAAAGATATGCTTGCCCTAATTAGGGTTTCTTAAATTAGAATTAGGGTTTCTAATTAAAAATAGGCTAAATAATTAATATTTGATTAAATCAATCAAATATTAATATCTCCCTCAATACATGTCGGATCCATGAACCGATCGAAGCTAGTGAATCAGGGAGTGATTTCGCACATAACCATACCACAATAAAGGCGCTCCACTGCATATCAAATATCCCTAAAAAGTAGGAGCTCAGGCCAAATGTGTCTGAAATACCCTGAATGAAAATCAAATGTAGAAATCCTGTGAATCAAAGTCGAGCCAAGCCCCATTATGACCCTCTATCCATCTTATTAGCCTACAAAGGTCGCATAATAGGCTAACCATGAACTCAGAACATGTCAATTGAAAAGGGGACATGACAATCCGCCCTTCATGAAATTGCTTGCCCTCAAGCAATCACTGAATGACAAATCAATCCACCTGGATCCCAAATGTAGTTAGGATCTCCACCACTGTCAATTAACACGAACCCCATGCCATGTCCATCCCAACTCTCATGTAATGGCGTCACACCATCTCGTGTACTAAGATAAGCACTCCAACATCCAATCCATAAATGACAATCAGCAAGCAAACTCCATCTCTGAACAATATCTAAAACTGGATTGTGAAGGCTAGACATAGTCATATCATCATCAACCTGTGACCCGACTGTAACAGAAAGTTGAGTCCTCACCACATGTGACAACTCCTGAACTGAACTCACCTCAAGACCAAGCTCGTCCTCGTACCTCTCCTGTACTGGTGCCAATGTGCTCTTGTCATCACCCTCTATCATGTTATGTGGTATAGGTACCTCCATCCGATGAAAAAACATATATCTGAAGCTACTGCCCCGTATTGCCTTAAGAATATGTGTCGTCCCATCAACATTAAAGAGAACCTCCATGTCCTTGAGATGAAGAGTGACTTCCTCAAATGAATGAAGCCACTTCATACCCAAGACTAAGTCTATATCCCCCATGTTTACCACATAATAATCAGCGTTGAACTCATAGTTGTTCAAGCGCAATGGGAGGTCTCTAATCATACGCTCACACTTAAGAGTGTGACCATCGGCTACCTTAACTCTGATGCCCTCAAAACCTTCTGTAGTGAGTCCACACTTCACAAATCTAGCATCTATGAAATTGTGAGTGGCTCCTGTATCAAGAAGGGTGATAACCTTCTGCCCTGCCAAAACTCCACGGAGTCTGAATGACTCATCCGACTGTATCCTGGATATGCGGGCCTCCTGTAGGTGAAGCTCTAACTCTGCCTCTGCATTAGGCCTTGAAGCCTCTGCCTCTGCCCCCTCAGCACTGTTATGCTGTTCGAAATCCTCAGAATCTGACTCCTCATAATATATCCACATCATACGATTTGCCTTGCCCTTAGGCCTCAAAGGACAATCGTGATGGATATCATATGGTCCTTTGCAGTAGAAGCAAAGCTTCTTCCTGCGTAGATCATTAAGCGCCTCACGATCCAAAGGTGGTGCTGCTGGATTAGCCTTTGAATCATTTTTAACTCCGGATTTATCTATGTTAAAATCCGATCTCTCTGTATCCCCGTGGGAGTGCTTATGGTCTCTAGAAGAAGAAGTACCTTTGGTGTTAAATTTATTGGATGGGGCTGCCATCTCCATATCACGTGCCTTCCTCATAGCTACCTGTAATGAAGGAGGATCAAAGGCTTTGATCCAACCCCTCAATGGCTCTGTCAATCCCTCTATGAAGAGAACTACCAATCTACGCTCTGAAATATTGGGTACCATGACTGCTAATCTCTAAAACTCACCAATGAAGGACTCCAAGCTACCTGTTTGTCTCAACTGTGCCAGATCTCAGAAGTAAACCTCGGGATCTCTCCTGTCAAACCGCTCAACCAATCTATCCACAAAGTCCTGGTACTCTGTCACTTGATTATGCTGAAGCGTTACCATACCATGGTACCACCAATCATGTGCTACTCCATCTAAATGCAAAGTGGCGTATTTGATGGCATCTATCTCTGACACTAGTCTCAATGCCAAAAAAGTGTCAAGATTATGAACCCAAGCTTGAGCTGTCATCTTACCGCTGCCGTCAAAAGTAGTCAAAGAAAGCTTACCCGTAGCCTTCTGTAGCTCACTGAATTGGACTCTCGGTCTCCTGTCCTGTCTAGCCAATCTATAGTGCTCTCTCCTCAAATTGACAAAACGATCAAAGGTTGTTCTCTCCTGGATATGAGGAGGTAATAAGTCCCACTCATCATTTGCAGCCATGTAAACATCTGCAAATGGAGAATTTCCTGCCTCCTCCTCTGCTGGCGCCTCTGGTTCTTCTTGAATAAATGAAGGGCGTGTAGGTCTATCAGCTGTTCTGGAGTGAGTCTGCTGTGGTCTCTGATCAACCGTAGCACTCCTGTCATCTCTTTGGTCCCTGTTCTGTCCATCAGGTGCATTCATTCTCTCTAACATGGTCATAAGTCCCTATAGTGTCTGAGCCATCTGCTGTTGGCTTGTCATCATAACACGCTGAAACTCTCTGGTGGCCTGATCAGCATCATACCAGTGGCCCCTGGGTGAGCTGCCCTCACATCTGTCACTCATGTTGATCGGTCTCTGATCTAACAACTGGATACCTTCAAGCAAGGCATGGCTGTGTGTGTTATACCTGTGTGGTCCCAACTCTTGTGGCTGCATAAGATCTATAGACCCTCAGGCTGGCAGGATTTAGCTTTGATACCACTGTAATATCCCCTTCTAAACAGGAAATATAGCAACACAAAAAATCTGAACCAAGATATAATAGCTGTTGAATAAATTCAGAAAGATCACAATAATATAGTCTCTTAATAACAAATACAGATTGTATCACTTGTCCTTCTAAATTATTACAATTGCAGTCCTCTAATATGCATATAAAATATGAAATACAGTCTTGAAAACCCTGGCTTTGCAAATCTGGTAGTGCAAATTGAGTTCTGGAAAGTCTCGGCCCTTTTGTGTCAACATACAGTCGCCGTCGTCGGTCGATATCTCACCGACGTCGGTCTCTGCCAGTCGGATTTCTGCCGACGTCGGTCTTCAGTCGACCGATGTCGGTCACTGAAACCCTCTGTCTGCCGAGGTCAGTTCCTGCACTGGTCTGTACGAACCCGTACAGATTCTGTACGACCGCAAATTAAGCACAACTTCCCTGTTTTCAACCCCTGATCTGAAGATATCTGTCTCTAGCACAGTAGATCTCTAGCTGTATAATTTATTGAATCAAAACATAAAGCAATAAATACCTGGAATATCTGTGATAACTTCTGTGTGAAGTTATCTCTCAAACCTGAAATTCTGTGATAACTTTTGGATGAAGCTATCTCTCACTTTGGCAATAGATCAGCTGATATTCCACAGCCTCTTTATTGCACACACTGAAGAGGGAACGTTCTCCAATGCAAATGGAATCCTTGAACCCTAGGCTCAGTCTTCACAGAAGAAATTCTTCAATTTTCAATAATTAATAATCTATGCATAATGAACAATGGCCTCCATGAGAAACCCTTATACCCTCAAAAGATATGCTTGCCCTAATTAGGGTTTCTTAAATTAGAATTAGGGTTTCTAATTAAAAATAGGCTAAATAATTAATATTTGATTAAATCAATCAAATATTAATATCTCCCTCAATACATGTCGGATCCACGAACCGATCAAAGCTAGTGAATCAGGGAGTGATTCCGCACATAACCATACCACAATAAAGGCGCTCCACTGCATATCAAATATCCCTAAAAAGTAGGAGCTCAGGCTAAATGTGTCTAAAATACCCTAAATGAAAATCAAATGTAGAAATCCTGTGAATCAAAGTCGAGCCAAGCCCCATTATGACCCTCTATCCATCTTATTAGCCTACGAAGGTCGCATAATAGGCTAACCATGAACTCAGAACATGTCAATTGAAAAGGGGACATGACATCAAGCACATGGACAAATGTTTCTTTTATGACTGGCCCTACCATCAAGGGAAGATAAATGGTACCCATCAACTATAGCTCATTATTATCATATGATTTGACTGTGATTATGTTGAATTATAATATTGTTTTTGAATATCCTAAATTATTAATTAACCTCAATGTACATAAATTTAATGTTTATCTATTATCTATAAGCACCTTTATTAACTTGTGTCTTGAGATAATGACTTCTATATACAATAGGAGAATATGAATAGATCCCAAAGGGGATACATAAAAATGGTTGAATGTGACCTAATTTTTAGTGGATATAATTCCAAATAATTATTTTAAGCTAGATATATTGATGTATTTTAGGACAATAGGCTCTTAGAGGACATTATACAAAATGTCCTAATTTTTAGGTGAATAAAAATGTTGGTAGTTATCTTCTCAAAATGATCTATAATGTTATACTTATGTTCAACATTATATGATTATGCACTAAGAATGGTAATTTTTGAATGCCTTATGGTAACAATGCTTTCTTGTGCTTGTAGAGTAATGACTAAAACATGGTTGTATGTGTACTCCACACAATTGTCTATAGAGTCAAAAGCATGATTATCTTGGTTTACATTACTTGATTGGTTAGAATCTTACTTTTTCTTACCATTATCTTGCTTATGATTAGGGAATGGGTCTTTATATATCCCTAATTTTTGGTTTTTTGATGTTGTGGATGGTTGGTTTTTGATGGATATCTCCCCTTCATAAATGAGGTCTTGGACATAGTGTTTTAGGTGCATACACATATTGGTAGAATGTCCCTTTATCCTATGGTATTTTTAATATTCATATTCCTTGTACCAATCAGGTTTAGGAACATTATATTCAAAAGGCTTGGTGTTTGGCAAAATATCATGTTAGCTTGGGCAAACTATTTAAAAATATATTTGTGTAGCCCATTTGGATGAACTTATGTTTTCATTTTTATCATCTTGGTTGACAACTAGGAATGGTAATTTTGTTAATGGGTTGTGTATTAAATTGTTTTTTTTGGGTTATGTGTAGAACTATTGTTTTCTAGGTTTGTTTTAAATTTATTTGATGTCAATCACACCATCACTAACAAAAATAATGTTCTTGAAAAATACTTTATATTTTTAGGGTTAAATATTTTAATAACACCTTTATTGATTGAATTTATTTAAATTTTAACCCCTTTTTAAATAATTTAATCAAAAGAACTTGGGAAAATGATACTCAAATGATGTTCCAAATTTGAGTTAATATTAATCATAAATATAGCAACAAGTTTGGTTTTAGGAAATGACCATGAAAAAATGACTTGTCAACTCCTTACATCTTTGTAAAAAGGAGGTGAAGGTTTCACCATTGCATTGTTTATTTTTGTTTAGGTATAACATGGTCAAGTCATTTTTGATAGTGTATAAAAAGTGATTAACAAACTTATTATAAAGGTCCTCAAAAGTGAAAATTGATCCTTTGGGAAGGCATGAAAACTATTCAAGGGCTTGACCCCAGAGACTTCATGGAAATAATCCTAACATGTACCCATCCCTATAATCAACATCTACACATGCATGACGAAAGTACTTAAGGTGAACCATAGTATTTAATTTTCCTTTGTATTTTTAAAATTTAGGAAGTTTAAAGTGTTTAGGGAAAGGTGTTATTGTGGTAATTAAATCATATGGGTAAGAACAAATTTCCTTGAATTTATACTATTTTTTCTAGGAAAAAGTACCATCTTTCAAGCCTTAAAGTCTATACTTCATGTTTTCAAATTCTTGGATAGAATATGGTGATATTTGATTCATTTGACTTTAATAAGTATATATATTGGGTGGTTGACCCATGAACTAGTGTGTGTCGAGGTTAGTTTGTGAAAATTAGGTAAAGGATGGATTATTAATAAAGTGATTAGGAGGTGGGTTGCAAAATATGACATGTTATGGATGTGAAAAATGATTTGGATTTTTTGGTTTAGTGTCAAAGTTAAGTCTTTTTAGGTTTTGGTTAATTTTAAAACTAGATGTCATTAGATTTGGATTGCTAGTGGAGTTAAAGTTTGGGTTGGATTAATTTGGGTTGGTGTTCAATTTAGGCTTTTGGAAAATTTAGTTTTGGTGTTAAATTTAGGTTTGGTGTTAAATTTAGGGTTGGATTGGTTGAATAAATGAGGTTTGGTTTAATTATGTGGACTCAAGTTACTTTGATGTAGGTTTTGGTTTAAAAATGGATGTAAATCAATCATTGGGTTAAATTGGGTATTAGATTTAAATGGTTTGTTGGGGTTGATTTATTTTAGAATGGAATTTTGTTGGGTGGTGTTTGATTTAAATTTTATGGAATTAATCATACAATATAATTTGAAAACTAATTTTGTACATTTCATAAAATAGCATTTGAATTTGGATTGATGGGCACACTTCAAGTAATGCCCCAGTTTAGATTTGATATGGATTTATTGATTGGTGAGCTATAATGGATATTCAAGATTGGATAATGATTTTTATTGATGATTTTTTTCATTAGTGAGCCTTGGAGACTTATATTTGGAATGATTAGTGAGTTTGGATGGATATTCAAGCTCAGATTGGATTGGCCATAAATTGATAAAATTGAATGAAAACTCAAGTTTGGATTGGTTGGATTTTGTATGGGTAGAATTTAATGCACATTAAAATTTAAATTTAAAGTATTTTTGATGGTAAACTTTAAATTAAATTCAAGTTCAAGTTTTATTGGTTGTATATTAGGAGACTTGAATTAATATTGAAGTTTGGATTGGGTAAATTGACATTAGACAAAATCAAATTAAGATTCAATTTTTAGTTACATGGATGGATTAATGAGGTTAAATTGGTATCCAAACTCATATGATGGAGGTTGGAATTAACCAAAATATCATTTTGGTGATGGGTTTGGATATTTTCAATATCTTGGATAGTGTGTTGAACATGGGTTTCCATAGAAAATCTATGACTCACTTGAGAGGATTCCTCATGAAGGACATATTTTCCCTTATCTTATGAGAATTGGGAATTAGGATTGGAGGAACCTAAAATAGCATTGATATCCTCTAAATAGATTTGTGAAATAAATTTTCCATGAATAGGGGATAAAGACTCTTTATTTTTAATCAAATATTGTAAGTTTTAGAAATCAAATACGAGTGTAAATTTAGCTCCTGAGCTCAAAGCTTGAAGTAAAAATGCATCTTTGTTGGTTAAAATATATTATCTAAATGAGTTAGGGGTAAAATAGATTTATTACTAGCCTCATCTTGGTATTCTAACCCTTCTTATTCCTCATGATCATTGATTTCATTTATTTATACATTATGATTTTTATGGTCTTGGCTACCAAATTGGAAAGGGTCATTGCAAAAAGGTTTTGCCTTCATCATATAGTATTGTTAAACATATCCATATGGATTGTTATGGGTGACATTGTTACATGAATAACTTGACACTATAAAAAATGTATAATAAAATATAAAAGGACCAATGTAACCAAAAACTTCATTTAAAACTAAATGCTTTTGAGTTTTCTTTTAGAATGTTTGATTTTAAATTTTTGTGGATAAAATACTCAAAAGTATTTTGTTTACACTCAAGGATTTTTTAGAATGTGGTAAAACATAAAGAAACTAAAAAATAAATTCCTACTCTAAACACACATGCAATCATAGAAAGGTGAAAAATATAGGAAAATATGGACTTGAATAACCCATAGGCTTCTCATGTTACTTCTCCATTGTGTTAGTTGTGGCCTAATATTTCAAGGCACTAATGATGTAGGAGCATCAACATAATCAACGTACATTTGATATAAAGGATTTTTTTTTTCTTATTCTAGGCCTTAATATATCTTAGAGATCTTGTGTCATAAATAAGAATCCTTGTTTAGGCTTCATTTATCCATTAGAATTTATTTATGGGTATTCTTAGTTTTCCCTCCAAAAAAATCTATATTGGAAAATTCAAATTATGGAGGTATCTTGTAAAGACTTTTCATGTCCAAAAAGTAAGTTTTGGAACAAGGTTTTTATTTTTAAGGGTTACTAAAGTTATGGTTATGTTTTATAATGAAATTTGTTTCTTGAAAAATGATAAATATGCCTAAATTTAATGTAGGAATCCATTAAACAAGTTATTAAGATAATAGTCTACATTGGAAAGAGATATAAGTAATTTTCTAGACTTTAGGAGTATGGAAGAAGAATTAACTTACATTAGATATTATAAAATTTAAAAATAAATGAGACAATGAACCAAGGACATAATAAATGAGGAATTAATGAATAGAGAATGTTGATGAATATTTGTTTAGAGGTTGTTGTTATCTTTGAAGTATTATAGGTTTGTAATGATGTATTTTAAAGAACATTAGAATAAAAGAGAGTTTTTATTGATATTGATATGTGTTATTATTTTATTTTAAGTCATATTAAAGTGATCCTAAGTTCATCTTGAAATTATTCTTCTGTGAAATTTTTCATTTTTCTGATTGTGTTAAAAAAACATAGAATTTTGTGTAATTATAGACTAAGAAAGGGTGAAGTTACACATTTTTTGATGAATAGGATCAAGAAAAGAATTATATAGATAAAACTAATATTATAGGATATATTGGATCAATTATTAGTCTTTTGAAAATTTTAATTTGATTAATTTGGTCATTTTTCTCCTCTCGGGTCTAAATCTTAAGCTTAAACCCTATAACAAGGTTTTAGACACAAAAGTGGTATAAAATTTGTAATAATCCAATAAATTGTTCAAAAATATGCTCATAAATTCATCCTAAACATAATTTACATGATCCAATTTATTTAATTTCTTAAAGTGTCTTCAAATGTCCAAAATAGATTATTATGTCCACTAGATCTGTAGAATATAAGAAAAATCAAGATTCTAGAAGTTGAAAACTTGAATATCTCTTAGGGGATTGATAAAAATACATTAAAACTTTTTAAATATGTGTATTAATAAAATTTAAACTTTTTAAGAATTGAAATACTTATTTGAAGGAAATATAGATGACTATGGACAAACCCTATATTAAATCTAGAACATGGATAGTTGGGCAAGTTATTGATCCTTCCATGAATGTTTGAGTCCTGAATTGAAATAAAAGTTATTATATGACATAATTAAGAGTGTTTTAAATATCCTATGGATCATAGCAGTCAAAACATCAGTTCATATCCATTTATAATCCTAAAGCAATCATAGTAGCCTTGTGGTCATGTTTGAGCATAGGTGTGAGATTTCAAGGGAAGACAAGTATATTAACCTATTTATTGTTATATATAGCATTGATATGGATTAGTGAAAATATTATATTTTATAAATAAATATATAACCCTATATCATCTATATAATACCTATACCAATAATTTAGATTGGTATATACTACATAGAGGTATAAAGTAACCCTTTTAAAGGTGAATTTACATCAGATTTACTATAGATCAAAAAGGCAAGATACCAAAAAAAAGGATTACCTTCATCCAATGTTATTAGAACATAGTAACATCTCATTTAAAATGAAAAAAAAAATTGTAAAATAGGGTGTAAAGTGTCTTGGAGAGTGTGTGAAAACATCCTTGAGAGTTAGATAAGAAGTCAAAAATAAGGTTATTTGAAACCTTGAGAAAGAAAAAGCATTTGAGTGGCAAGGAATAATCCCTATATCCATTGAGGCTTGGAAAGTGAAGATAAAATAGAATATGTAAGATCAAAAATAAATTCCAAGGTGAATTTGGACTAGAGTTAATAAAAGACTAGGTTTAGAGAAAGGTAACCTAGGTGAGGTATCAAGAAGAAAACAATGTGAGATAGACTTCTTGAGGAAGAAAAGGAACATTGATGCCTGAAGTGAAAGAGAAAATGAAGAAGAAAGAGAAAATTGAGGCTCTAATTAAAGTATAAAATGATGATAAAATCAAGATGAATGGCTTAGTTTAGTGAAAATGCGACAATAAAATGAAAGAATATACCATGAAGAAAGATATGGAAATGTATAAAGAGATAGTTGAGCTAAAAGAAAAGTTGAGACTCATGATCGAATTGATAAAATAAAATGAAAGCCAATGTTATGGATAGAAGTTGAGAAGAAAAGTAAAGTAGCCAATTGACCAATTAATTTTAAAGAGAATAAGGTATCAGTTGATTGCCTTGATAAGGGAAGAAATAAGAAAGTTAAATTATTGTAGAGGTATGAAGAGTGGAAGAGATGAATGCAAAGATGGTAGAAAAAAGAGGCATGAGAAACTATCCTTGGAAGAAGAACTTGTAGTCCTAATTTTTGATCTAGAGGAATTAATTACGTTGGGTGAAGAAGATATGGATGAGTTCCAAATAGAATACTTAACAAGATAAATCTAACATGAATATTAAATGTCTATGTCAAAGTCATCAAGAAGGGAAAATGAGCCTATAATTTTGTAAACTAGTATTTGTAATGTGTGTGTGACTACAAGTATTATGAAAGAGGATGATAAGACACAAGTAAGTGTCATAAAATAAAGATAAGTAGAATTATATCTTGAAGGTATAAGCAATAAAATTGAGATTCATGGATCTCAAGTAGATGTAGAAGGAAAGTCAAGAAATAAATTTAATATTATCAAAGATGAGCATAATACCAACCAAGAAGGACTTATATTAGGCTCATTGAAGATCAAAACCAAGATAAAAGATAAATAAATGTATATTTCAAAATGAAGAAGTCTATTTCTCATTAGAACACCTCAAAAATATAGATTTGTAGGTTATGAAAGAGAGTATAATCAAATACAAGAAATGAATCACAAGCAAGGAGACAATCATGATGGTGATAATAAAATTAGTTTAATAAATATGTACCTTACATATACAAAGGAGTAAGATAGTATAGAGATTTTGAAAGATCCACATAAATAAAATTAGGTCATGAACAGACCATTGAAGCACAAATCAAATAATGGAATAGAATAATTAGAAGGACCAATGAATAAATCACTATGGTTACAAGAAATACAAGGAAGAAAGGTTAGAAAGAAGGAAAAATAAAATTTGGATCCCTTAGAACAAAACTAGTGCATGATAAATTTTGATCAAGATAAAGGATTCGTCATTTCAAATGTGTTATATCATTCAAGTAGGTTCTTGAAGGATCATATGAAGGAAGAACATCAACTAGTTATTAGGTCGATTGATCCAATCACATTTACATAATGATTTTTAGGTTTATATTAGTATTTATTTTATGTATTGTTAATTTTTATTTGGTTTATATGAATTATCTAGTCTTGTAACCACCCCATGAAAATCTTACATATATTTTCACCATTTTTGTAAAATCAACTTGAAATAATAAAGTATTATTTTGGGTTAATTTTACAAAATAGGTAAAAAACTATATAATTTGTTCATGGGTTGGTTAATTTATTATCTTTAGTGTGAAATACAATATTCATGATGTAATTTTGGAATTATTCCTCCTATTATTGTGTTGTAGTCTTTTGCATATGTAAACACTCATAATTTACATTTGAGAACGTTTAAAGATAGTCTTTCATTTTAAGCTTAAGGTTAATGCATTGTGAAACTATTGACTAAAATTTTTGTAAGATATTGAGCATTTAGAGGTAAAGTTTTCAAAACTTTCAAAATATTCTATTTTGATGGAGATTTTATTGCATTTGACATTCAATACATTATACTGAGATGCTCTTTTTTCAACAAGTTTTTTTTTTATGGTGGTCATGTAGCCAATCAAAATATGGGTTGTTGGACATTATGAACATAACATAATGGTTAATTATATGATATGAGACTTATTTATATGGTTTTTATAGAAAAATATATTTAGTTATGTATAAAGGTGTTTTTAGTGAAAATCAACATCTTTAAAATGAAAAATTTTACAATGCTACATCTTGCTTATGTTGTTGATGAACACACTATAATTTATAGGTCCATCAAGATTCTTGTGATTGACAAAGTGTAAGTGTCACACTGGATATTGGAGGATATATTAGAGGATGGAGCAATATTACCCTTATCTACTTAGTTATTCACTAATAATTTGGGTTCAATGATTGAATGTAAATTTTAGTAGTAATAGTTTGCTTATTTCAGTTCTAATTATGGATTTTTATCCATGATATTCATGACATGAATAAGGCATAATTATTTCATTTTATTTATCTCATTACTAAACTTCTCACCTCTTTCCTTATAGGGGGAGAAGATATAAAAATTGGTTGATCTTCAATTAGTCATTAGTGATAATATGAGTTGAAAGCAGTTGCTAGCACCTTCAATGTTGAGAAAAGATCATCAACATTTTTTGGACATTAAGGAGATGTGTTATACATAGTATGATTTAGTAAATTTGATGGGATTTTGGGTGGATCCATGTAGTTGGGAAGTCCTTGATCATGTTATAATATTGTATGGTATGATGATCATAGTAGATGAGTGGGACTTGATAATGTTCACTAGCCTTTTATGTAGGGTGGGATCTTATATGGAGCAACATCAATTTTGTTTATTACTAGGATGTACATTACACTAGTTTTAATTACTTTAGATTTTATTTGATGAATTTATAGTCATTGATCCTATTTTCTCTTTTTCTATACCCATTTGGATCAAAGGGGATTTTGTTGTGTCAATTGATCCAATCACATTTACATTATGTTTTTTGGTTTATATTAGTATTTACATTTTGTCTTGTTAGTTGGTTCATGAGAAATAGTTGGTCCTGTAACCACCCCATGAAAATATTCTATAGATTTTCATTATTTTTATAAAATCAACCCAAAATAATAATTTATTATCTTTTGTGTGAAATACAATGTTCATGATGTCATTTTATAGTTATTCCTCCCATTCTTAGTGCCAACACTACGTAGTAAAAAATAGGAAGAAGGACATTTTGAAAAAAAACAAGGTCCTAAAAGGGGCTATACAACATCATAATCTTATTCTAACTTGCTCTATCATTGGTATTTATATAGGTACATATTTTAAAGGTCAAGAAGAACCTTGTAAGAATGAGCTAAGAATAATAAGAGAGTCATTTAAGATTAAGATAGAATAAAAAGGAGAATGGATTGATAGAGAACTATAAGACTACCTAAAGTTTGATCTCAAATTTGGGATAATAATAATAAAATAGGATCAAAGGTCAAAATATCTTCATTCCATGTTAGCAATGGTGAAGTGGAGCCCACAACATTCTAGGCCAAATGATCATATAAAAGGTAAGGAATGTCTACAATATAATTAATTACTCAATTTTAATAGGAAGTTGGTAGCATATGAGATGAAGAGAGTTATAGAAAAGGTACTATACTATTGTGTGTTCAAATTAGATAAAATAAAAATGATTTTAAGGGAACAAGAACTCCTTAAAATAATCATTAGTGGCAACAAGAGAGGATTGTAGGTGTATGTCATAAATAATAATGAGTAGTTTAGTGGAATAATAAGGTGTTTAACACCTTCTCAATGCAATAAAATCATGATAATAGGATTAAATGTATGAGAGCTCAACTTAGAATAGGTATTTGAGGAGTAATTAAGGCATAAATAAAGTTAAATCGAGGAAGCATCCATGATATGTAAAAGTGATCTTAGTATTTAGTATACAATGAAAAAAAAGACAAAAGAGAACAAATAAAAGATGAATCTGATTTGATGGAATGTATAAAAATTATAAGGAGGAAACATTCTCTTAAATAAAAAAATGGGACATTAATAGAGTCAATGAACTCACCAAGGATAATAAGTATGCAATCATGGATAAATAAAAAATGATAAGAAGATAAAGGACAAAGTAAAGGGCATAAATCAAATTCTAGTTTTAAAGATAAAATATTTTAGCTAAGGCATAAGATCTTAAATCCATATAAGAGAAAATTTTAGATGTAATAATGGATCAAGAGACTAAAATCAATTTATGGAGACTTTCTTGGTGCAATTCTAAAATTAAATAGACGATTCAATAACCATACATAAGTGTAGAGTTGAGAAACATGAAAGAATAACAAAAAGGACTAAAGATAGTAAGAAGAACTAAGATTTGAGAAATAATATTATTTTAAAATTAGGTCAAATAAGGGTTAAGAGACTTATGGGTAATAATAGATAAATAAACCAAAAGTCAAAATAGGGGAAAAGAGATTTGGGTGCAAAATTATTTTATCATGTTCTTGAGAGCATAATATTTATGATTGAATAAAAAACAAAATAGGTTCTTATCATAGACCTTAAATAAAGTAATAAATCTTTGAGATAAAGTAAAAAGGAGTAAACGATCACCCATGTTAGTAGAGGTTCCTTGAATTACAGCAAAACATGCTAATTATAGGGATAACTTGTCTAGTTGAGAGTACTAATGGGTGTAAAAGAGACGACAACAACATAAGCATGTTGTAATCAACACACTATACTATGTGAATTTTCTTTGAAAAGTGGGGACCCCCTTTGTTTTTTTAAATGATTAATACATTGGAGGGGTACTTATAATTTCCAAGGTTTATAATACCTATCATACTTGCACAAAATTAGTGTTTTTAATGTTAAATCGGTGTTTATAATATTAAATTGGTGTTTTTAATGTTAAATCATGTTTTGGTATACTTTTTTATTCACTTTATTAGACTAAACTATTAATGAAAATGATAGAAAGAGTCATTTTACATAACAAGTATGAATATTGTTTTATTATGGAGTATTCTTCGACAAAATTTTAGTTTGGAAGCTTTCAATCATAAATTTATCTTTGGAAAGATTCTCATCAAAAACATTCATGTAAAAAATATTAACTTTGGAAATATTCTTCATGGAAGGTTTTTCATCAGTGACTTTATTTTGGTAACTTTCCTTTCAACAGTCTCATTTTGGGAAGCTATTCATTGGCAACAATTACTTTGGCATAACTTTGTTTCAGCAGGCTTCTTCATGGTCTTAATTTTTGAAAGATTATTCATCCAAAACTTTCATATTGAATACTTCACTATAGAAACTTAGTATTTGGGAACTTTCATTTTAGAAGGATTACATTGGAAAGTTTTTCATCAGGAAATTCATTTTGAAAACTTTTGTTTTGGAAGCTTTGGGATGAAATATTTTTGAAATGCATTTTATGCTTTATCTTTTGGCCCAAATGCAAATTTTAACTTTAATTTACTAGGATATACAATTAGAGATGTCAGAGGATAAAATATTACACCATGGTAACCTGGATGACAAGGCATCCTATGTGACATGCACACTAGGATAGGATGCTTGAATTTGAATTTAATGAAGGTGATGATCTCATGGATGTTAATGAGTAATGCTGAATGAAATATAAATCAATGTCAAATATTTATCTTGAGTAGACTTCAGCTCCAAGTGATCCCAAAATTCTTGATTGCTATTACAATGATTTGAGACTTGAGAAATTTAGCTAAGTGAAAAAACACCATTATCAAAAGATTAAAACATCCTAGTACCCAATAGAGCTACCATGGCGTCATCATCTAGGTCTTATAAGGGATATTTGATACCATCTAGGTTCTAGATCAAGTATTTTACAGAATTATTGGATACTATGTTTGAGGCTACTACATTTGATGGGTTGTATTCAAATTATTCAACACTATGGGAAGCAATGGAGAATGTGGATTCATTTCCACTCAAGGAAGACATATTATCAGAATATAAATAACTAATAAAATACCTATTCCATTTCAAAATATAAACCCTATACTACACAATCACAAAGTTGGAGGTCATTCCATGCATTGATTTACTATTGGGCCTATTCTTTGAAGGTAGAGTCATGGATGGAGAATATCTTCATTATGTAGACAATGACACTACTGTTGCATTTATATTAAGAAAATTGTTTAAGAGGTATTTAATCTTGCCTATTTTACATGTTACTTATTATATACACACTATCATCACATGGTAGAAGGCCCACCATCCGTAATGAGCTCTTTCAAAATGGTTTCTAACTAGGAAGAGTTTCACTTTAAAAAAGAATTCCAAAAGCCCTATCCCCATTACTAGTTTTAGAATGGGAATATGCATAGGGATAGTACTAATAAACATGATCTTTGGTCATGTTATTATCTACTTCATATACCTAAAATGGGTTCACTTTATGGACCTTCTCACCACCTTATCACATGCCTCCAAGAGTAGATTCTATAGAAGGATAAGCATCCATTGGGAGGTAACTTATACATGATTTCATAATTATTAGATGTAGTCATGGGCACTATGTTTAGACATAATATATTCCTATGGGATTCCAACACCAAAGTCATCAAGAACATGATATGTGACTATTACAACTTCATGTGCATATATTCATATGTGAGAAACATAGCCAAAATTGTCAAGGAAATTTATGCTTAGGTATGGATGGATATCCATGATGATTTATTGACAATAATTTCCCAAACCATAGCTAAAAAACTAAACAATAACATAGGAGTTTATTGTCTATATCTAGATTACATAATGATCATGGTGGTGGGGCACAAGGTAGATCCTCTCTAGATCTTGAAGTTCATTCTAAATAAGTAAGATAAGTAGGAAATCACCTATCAAATTTGTAACAACATTGATGAGGATATGAAAATAAATAAGGTCACCTTCTATGGATCTCATGTCACCATTGGGTGAATGCAGTACATAAATTACAGATAGTTTGGGGATCCTGACAATGCTAAGAAAGCTTATGCATTGCCCACCCTACCTCATAGAGACTAGGACCCTCATAGCAAGGTCTAAAATAAAATTCATACCATTCACCTTGACTAAAAAAATGAGCTAATCTATCATTAATTTCTCTTTTTGAATTCCAAGTATGATAAAGAGGTCAAGGAAATGGCTACTATAATAAGACTAAGTGAGGACTTGATGAGAATGATTCAAGCAAAACCATATCTAACACTTGATGAAGCAATGTTTATAATTCCACCTCTTGGAGGATGGATATCCTCAGATTATTTGAGTGGGTAATCATAATATCTAAAAGGAGAGGGTCTAATCCCTAACAAGCTCAAATCTAGCCTTAAGACCAATAATAGTTGGTAGCTGAGGAACCAATCATTAAATAAGAGGAAGAACAAGTTGAGGAAGAACAAATGCTTACCTCATAAAGAGAATAATAAAAATTACTCCTCATTCACACTTTAGTAATTTAATTGATTAAAGATAAGAAAGAGTTAACTAAGGAGATAACTATAGGAGGAGGTAGTGTGCAAATAGAAGTCAAGATAATATGCTTGGATTCCTTCGATTAAGAGGAAATAACAAATATTTTAACCCCAATAATAATCATTATTCTCTCTTCTCTTCCATCATAACCAATAGGCCCATGGGTAGAGAGAATAATAAAGACATATCAAAAAAATCTAAGGGGTAGACCACATACCCCTCTAAATAAGGAGGTAGATGAGGAGGAGCTATAATAGGTAAATGTTATAAGATTATAGGCACTCAAGGCAAAAGTACATATCATAGGTGACTCATTTGGTAAGGGGTCCTTTTTCATAACTCCTTTGAGTTTTTCCCCTTTGATATCCTTACCTAAAGTTTCAATCACCCCTATCCCTATGGTCTTCACATTCATTACCCATCAAATAATCTCTAAAGGTTTACTATTTCTTCAACCATCCATGAGATTTCCACCATCAATGCTCCTATTCCACCTTCCACTTTTGTAGATTTTATCCCTATAGTTTCCATCCCTTATGTTTCCATTCTATTGACCTCCACTCTATCAACATTGGTTCTTTCCATTCCTTACATTGTTCATTCCATCACTTCAAATACATCCCCTTCTACCTAGTTGGTTTCATCCTTGATTTCTTCCATTCCCACCACTGTAACCATAGTGG